>JABBWB010000490.1:0-24555 GCA_016628085.1 Suillus occidentalis
TTATGACAAGTATCTCCAAGAACCAGGCTGGCCTGAAGACCCTGCTGTGGAACAGGAAGTTTTGCAGAACAAACCAGGTGTTCGCATGATCACGAAGTCAATAGTGACTTTGCGTGCAGAAATCACCCCAACGGGCAAGAGACGCAGGTTAGACGACATCGTGTCAGACGATGACAGCGGATCACATGATGGCGAGACGTCCTCAGTGACTAGCCTGGATGAACTCTTGTCCCTGAGCTCTGATTTTAATTTTTGACATTTGCATTATGGCCAGACTCGATCCCACATATCTAGTATACGATACCCTCACGTGTTCTTCTTACCACTTGTTACTACTTGTTACCATTGTCATTACACACTGAAATGCAAGCATGCTCAAAATGAAATGATCCTGCGCGACCAATGCCCGCCAAATGCCCGCCGAACGCACACTCATTGCCCATACCATTTTCCCATGCCTAAAATTTCCCATTTTCCCTCTGACTTTCGACGCAAGAAAAATTCGAGGTTTACTCCTGTAGGGAAATGTCCGTCATTATATAATATTTTGCGCAACTTATCTTTGCGCTCAAAAGTTTGAATTTACCTATCATCACCAAAATTTCATATTTATTTCCTGGCTGAAAACCTCAAATATTCACATGACTCAAAATTTTTGTCAAAATGCCTCACTTTGCATTGTCATTTCACCGTTCATCCAAATTTCTTGATTTTCTCGATTCAAAATTTCAAGTGGAAATTATTAATTTATCAAACGCATTTTGATTCAAATCTTGCTTGTATCAAAACTCCGAAACCACCGGTGTGTGAAGCTGCAGTGAGGTGGGGAGGGTGTGGGAATAATTGTAATTATGTGGTGAAGTGATTGCGGAAGCAATTGTACAGTGGCAAGAACAGAAACGCAAACTCGAAAAAGGTATTTTCTTTCTCGCATTGCAATGCTACCGCCCACTGACATACATACAAAGGTTACTACCCTGAGTTCAAAACAGGGATGGCTACTGTGGTGAGCGCTCCAAGTTGCACTAACTTATGTTTCCATTAACAAGGTCACTCGGATTTAGGTCTTTAATGATGCCGCGACATTTCACAGCAAGATCAAACAAATTGTACTTACTGTCATTCCAATGGCATATGAACTCACCCTCAGTGTTAACAGGAACACAATCGAAAGCGTCAAACTCAAGGCAACCAGTTTGTTGAAAAAAGCAATGTATTTGCGTGGCCATCCTGATTCTGAGGTACGTCCTTCGTCTTCCTTGATCCTCAATTCTAAACATCTTGTAGGGTCGTGCATCTAACTTTGCAAACAATGCAGTCCGCATCATTTGCCACAAGTCATTTTATGACAATGGATCCAAATCGCTCAAGCAATTTGCCGAGTTTCAGAAGACTATCCCACCCGCAGCGCTCTTCCTTGTAGGGACTACTGTGAGTGTGCCTGTAGTATGCTTAAGCGCATTCACTGATTCTGAGTTTATCCCACCAAGATTCGCAATATTATATATATCTACAGTAAGTACGGCCAAGTAAATGGCGCCAAGCAGACACCTATCGATGATTCGGAGACATCATACGATCGTATTTCAACACTGTTTGACCACACGAACCAAGACGCATATCACAGACCCAAACTATGTCAAATGCTTAAATCTTGGGCATTAGAAGGCATGTAAGTATTGACATAGTTTTTCACAGCGGTAGCAGTATATTGACCATCGAGTTACTAGGAATGTACATGGCACTGGCCTTGGTGCTTATACACTAGCGAGAGAAACGCGAGCTCAGTAGAGTCAAGACAATACTAATGATTGATAGTACCTAGCGAGAGAAACGCGAGCTAAGGTACGTTAGTGCAAGATATGTATGAGACGGAGACTATGCATACCTCAGTAGAGTCAAGACAATACTGAGGTGTTTCTACACAAAGACAGAGACTATGTATGTGCCGCAATGATTAGCTAATGTCGTACCGGAGGTTGGACGTGCGGATGTATCATGCGGTGCAGAATATAAGAAGAGTCTGTGTCGTATGGTGCGAAGGTGCATGAGATAAGAGATAGCGCAAGAATGGAAATGAAGGGGCTAACACACCCCCTCACCGAGACACCAATTGTAGTCCGGTGGTATGCTGCTGAAACAGTGGACGAGGTAAAGCCTTTGTCAAGATGTCGGCGATGTTGCGATGAGACGGGATCCAATATGGCAAGAAGGTGCCGTTCTCGATGTACTCGCGGATGAAATGGTATCTGATATCTATATGTTTCGAGCGAATGTTGTTCTTCGCCTCTTTGGATAGGGAGATAGCACCCGTGTTGTCCATGTACAGGACGATGGGGAGGAGGAGCGAGACGTGTAATGAGATGAATAATGACTTAATCCAGATTCCCTCCTGCAAGGCGTGAGTCACCGCCATGTACTCAGCTTCAGTGGATGAAAGTGCGTGAGTTGTTTGTTTCTTGGAAACGTGAGCGATTAATCCGCCAGCGAAGAACCAGGTATAACCTGAAATGGACAGTCTGTCCTCAGGCGAGCTTGCCCAATCGGCATCGCAGTATCCCCATAATCCCTCATCTGCTTTATCACCCCCATAATGCGCGCGATAATTGATGGTTCCGCTCAAGTAGCGCAGTAGACGCTTTGCTGCAGCGTAAAAGCGGGGGGTAGGATGCGCACTATGTTGCGCTAGTGCATTGACAGCAAAGGCGATGTCGGCCCTCGTACAGACGGCCAAGTACAGCAGTTCACCCACGATTTTCCTGTAACGCGTAGGGAGGTTGATGACCTCGTCGAAGACGTCAGTGTCAAGGCTGAAGGGGTGCTTTGAGTCGAGGGGAAGGTGGACAGGATTACAGTCTAAGAGGTCGTATTCGTCGAGGAGGTAGGATATATATTCCCCCTGATGTATCCATAGCTGCCGTGTGGCGCGTTTGTGCTCGAATTGCATTCCGAGGAAACGTTCTATGGGCCCTAAGTCCTTGATACCGAATCGTTGAGCAATGCGACTCTTGACGGACTGCAAAAAGGGTTTCGAGTTTGAGGTTCCCATACCGTCGTCGACGTGCCATCCGACGATGCAAAGAATGTGACCAGAGGAAGGGGTGGTCTTGTCGTAGATGAACACGGCGTGGTCAACGGCACAGCGGGTGAACCCAAGCTCGATCATGACTGCACGAACCTGTTCGTACCATTCCATGGCCGATTGTTTCAGACCGTATATAGTTCGGAGCATGTGCCACACGAGGAGAGTCCAATCGCCTTCCTCAAAGCCTTTCGGCTGCCTCATGTATATTTCTTCCCTAAGGATCCCCCACAGGAATGCCCGTCTGGCGTCGAATGTGTCGAGTTCCCAGTCATTGCGACATGCGAGGGCTGCGATGAATCGGACTGATGCAGTCTTGATGACGGGGGCGAACGTGGCGCCGTAATCGACGCCAGGAATCTGTGAAAACCCTTGGGCTATGAGCTGAGCCTTGTAAGCCGATCCACCTTTGTTGTCCTCTTTAAACTCCAGGACCCAACGATTCCCTATCGCCTTCCGACCCGCAGGAATGGTGGTCAACTTGTAGACCTTCATCTCTTTCATCGTCGCTAATTCCTCCTTCATGGCCTTAAGCCATCGTTCGTGATCAGGGCGCTTCATCGCTTCGTCGTAAGTTGCGGGAGGAATTGACATGTCGTAGTCGGGGTTGGAAGGGTTTCGTCTACGGTTACTGCGTATTGCCACGTGTGCCTGCTCTTCAATCACAACGTTAGCCATGACTTCTGTGACGTCGATGTTCGGCTCGACATGCGTGATGTCAGTGTCAGGTTCAGGTTCAGCTGTGCTCACCCCCTCCTCCGAGACTGGCGTCATCCCTTCACGTGCAACTTCTCCAGAGATGCATTCGGCACGAGCAGTGCGAAGAGCCATGAGACGTGCCTTGGTGTGAGCCATTTCATTGGCGTAAGTCTGACCGGCAGCAGTTGGCACGCGAGTGCGAGAAGAGTGGCGTGGAGCTAAGGGTGTTGCATGAGGAGAAGCCGTGGATGGAGGTATGAGAGTGGCAGGAGGTGCGTGGACTGGAAGTGATGGAGTAGGGGCGTCCTCTGAGTCAGAGTCAGAATCGAGTATGGTGTGTGCGACTGATGGCATGTTTTCGTCGAAGATGACATCCCTGGCAGTGAAGAAAGCTCCCGTTCCGCTATCACAGAGACAGTAACCTTTGGTGCCCTCGGGGTACCCGACGAAGATGGCATGACGAGAGTGGGGACCGAGTTTAGTTTGCAGCTCTGAAGGGATGCGTGCGAAGCATTTTGCCCCAAAAACGCGAAGGTGTGATAGAGAGGGCTTGCGTCCGTTGATGACCTCGTAAGGTGTGACACCTGGTGGTAATGTGGTGGACTCAGTGCGGTTCCACAGGTAGCACGCGGTTAGGGCGGCTTCACCCCACATGTTCGCGGGCAGGTTGGCAGCTTGTAGCATCGTGAATAGTCGTCCCTCGAGAGTGCGTATAGCTCTCTCTGCTTTTCCGTTTTGTTGATGTGCATAGGGCGTGGAGAGCTGACGAGTGACACCAGAGGAAATCAGGGATTGCGTGAAGGCTGCGCTGATAAATTCCCCCCCATTGTCCGACCAAAATACCTTTACCTTCCGGTCGGCAAGATTCTCCCAGCGTTTCTGAACCATTTCCCAAGCCTCAAGTGCTTGGTCCTTGGACGCAAGCAGTTGCAGACTCAAGAAGTTACTATGGTCGTCCAGGAACAGGATGAAGTGGAGTTTGCCGTGAGGAGTGATGACGGGGAATGGGCCGCAAAGATCGGAGTGTATGAGGTCCAGAACGTGCTTCGCCCGAGGTGTAGTGGATGGTGGGTATGGCTTGCGAGGATGCTTAGCGAGAATGCAAGGCTCACAAGTGTGTAGTGGGTGAGAAGTATCAACTTTCACACCGGTAGCAAAAGAGGGTAAGCGTTTCACAGCCTCACCGCCGGGATGTCCCAGGCGTGTGTGCCACAAGTCCCAGGACAGTGGCGTCTTTGCAAATGCGGAGATCTCAAGAAGTGGAGATGGCGTGTTCGGTGGAATAAAACGTAAGTCCAGGAACACCAGCTTTCCCACCATTGGAACTGAACCTAGATCGACACCACGGTAAACGAGTTGACAACGTGATGGGGTCGGCAGGTAATGTATCGCCCAGCCTTTATCCACCATGTGTCCAACTGACAACAGGTTGATTAAGGCGCCCGGAGCATGAAGACACCCGGTAAATCAGATGCGTTGCACACGATTGTTGATGGCGAGTTCGGCGACACAGTCTCCACGCCCTGAGGTGAGCAAAGTTCCATGATTTGCCGTCTTGACCTTGACCTTATCTTCTGTATTGTACGTCCAGAAGTAGGACCTGTCCGTGATCAGGTTCGAGGTCGTTCCAGAGTCCAATATGGTGGACAAGACCTGACTGGCGATGCAGGACATGCTCTCGTCACTCAGCAGAGCGCTAGGATCGAGTTCCTCGATAGCGGCTGAAGACCATTCACGATGATGCATTTTGCTAGTAGCGAGGGCAGCGGTTTCTGTAGAGGAGTATGTGGGAGGGGGAGCTGGTCCTGCTGGGGCTGATGGAGCTGAGGGTTTTGCTTCGACAGCAGCTGCAGATACATCTTTCTTCTTTCCTCCTCGTTCCCCTCTCTGAGCCCACGGCGACTTGCCTTCCATACCACCCCCAGGTTGCATACAATGCTCGCGATCGTGCGTTAGCGAACGTGGGAGGCCTGAGCATACAGGATTTTCGCATGACACCCCCTTGGGGTTATGCTTATGGATCCTTATACCTGTGGTCGGGTTCGTTCTGTGTTCAGTGGAGGGGATGGATGCGTTGGCATATTCGGAGCCAGGGCGTGCACCAAGACGCTGCTGACCTCGTTGCCGGTTCGCTTCCTCAGTGAATGAGGTTGCGACTTCCTCGAACGTGAGTGTGGTGACGGTGGTTGAGGAAGTGGCTGATGGTGACGGTGCCTTATAGTGCGCCATTGTAAGGCTGCGGAAGACAACCCACTGTGGCGTCTCGGGGAGACCGTTGAGTAGCATCCAGATACATTCCTCGTCTGTGAAAGTCACCCCCATTTCAGCAAAACGTCGACGCCCATTCTCGAAGACGCCGAGGAAGCGGGACGCATCTTCCGCGTCCTTCAACTTCTCTGAAAAGAGTTGGGTGCGCAACTCGAACTGGGAGGTTACGTCGAGGTGAGCGAAACGTTTGATGAGCATGTCCCACTGTTGACGTGCAGTGAGTTTCTCGCCCAGCATGTTCTGAACGACAGGTGAGAGCCTTCGTCCAATTATCGCCTTTGTTTGAGCGTCTTCCTTCACCCAGTCTCTCATGAGTACGAGTTCAGCTGCTGTGGGTTGCCCTGCCGTGGCAGCTTTTGGCATCTGACTAGCGAATTCTGTGACGTCGAGGGGATCTATACTGTTACTACAGTGATTCCATAGTCCCTCGCCGGCCAACGCCAGTTCCACCGCTCGTCTCCAGCTTGGGTAATTATCCGAGCCGGTCAATTCGGCGATGTGATCGAATTTTCCCATCGCAGTGGCGAGTGAGATATCGATTAGGAGTTTAACCGTTAGTTAAACGTAGATTAACGCGAGTTCTTCGTGTCGTGTAATTCCTGGGCTTGTCTAGAGCCCGTTGCTGCTACCATATACACTAGCGAGAGAAACGCGAGCTCAGTAGAGTCAAGACAATACTAATGATTGATAGTACCTAGCGAGAGAAACGCGAGCTAAGGTACATTAGTGCAAGATATGTATGAGACGGAGACTATGCATACCTCAGTAGAGTCAAGACAATACTGAGGTGTTTCTACACAAAGACAGAGACTATGTATGTGCCGCAATGATTAGCTAATGTCGTACCGGAGGTTGGACGTGCGGATGTATCATGCGGTGCAGAATATAAGAAGAGTCTGTGTCGTATGGTGCGAAGGTGCATGAGATAAGAGATAGTGCAAGAATGGAAATGAAGGGGCTAACAGTGCTGACAAAGGTGATGACGGCTCAGAGTGGGACATTGATCTCGCGTAGTTCTACATAGTACCACTAGTCCTTTCATTGTTTTATTTCAAATTGAATTATCATTGAAGTTAGCTTTCATATCATTGCGTGCAAGAACAGTGGCTCTACTAGTAGTACTGGTACTATAGTAGCGCAATATCAAGAGTGCTACAGAACACTACACCGCTGTATGACGCTGTATAGCAATTTTTGCTATACAGCGTCATTCAGCGCTACAGTGTTGTGCAGCGCTATGCCGTACTCGGTAACTAATGGTTACTGTACCTGACTGTGCGGCATGACACATCCGGATTATGTACTGTAGCTCGGCTGCACATGGGGGGACCTCCCTGTGAACCCTGAGTCACTGCACGGCGACATGCAGTGCCACCTACCCCATTTGGGTTTTGCTGATGTAGCACTACAGCGCACGGATGTAGTAGGAGAGGCCATCTCTCTCCGGTCATCGGAGCCATCACGCTGGCACCAGTCCAGCGGTCTGCTTGTTTACGAGCATATACGGTGATGAGAATTCTGGAGGGCGACAAGTATAAGCCCTACGCTCACCAAATTTCCCGTACTTCTCCTGTGATCAACAAACTTTTTGCACCGACGGGTTCCCAACCGCTGTTTCCAATGCTGGCACAGGGAAAGGGCTCGCGAAGGGGTATCTTTGGAAGAGCCTGCGTATTATTCTTCATATACTTTTCTCATGAAATCCAAGCTCATGCCCCTAGCTGTGGAGTTGGTCGCTCAAGATAGTTTCCGCGGCAGCAATATTGAAATTGAAAGTATATAAATTCATATCAAGCAGAAGGATTAGACTCACGGAGTGGTGCTGGACTACGCCTCCGTGTAATAGTATGGCGGAGATATGAAATGTCAGCATTTTACAAGCAGCAACAAGGCCGACGATTTAGATCAGTTGTGCAAACTGTCCGTACATATGAGGCCGAGTCTAGTACGTCGTAGGTGTCGCAGAATGCTTCGACAGACACAGCTAAAGTACTCACTAGATGTGCAATCCAACTTTCAATCCTGCGCAGTCCAAGAACAACGTATTTCGATTCCGTCGTGGTCGAATGTCTCTTTGTCGGCAGTTATGGTGGCGCTGGAACATAGTATCAAGCTTCGCTGAGCGCTCAGCGAAAATGGCCCAGCCCCACGGTGTTCAACTTGGATTGTTGGATCAAGGGGACGAAAAATGCTCGAGCTGCGTTCTTCCGAGATCCCGAGCGCTTTGGGCGGCCACTGAACTGCTCCGAAACGCGAATGTTTAGCAATTTGACAACGATTGCCCATAGATAATAGCTGGTAATCTCAGGCTGCTGGCATTGCAAATATTCATCTTTTTGAAGAAAGGTGTTCACATAAAAGCCAGCTGTCTCCTTACATTTTTCTTCAGAAGCATCCGATTCCATATCACGTCCTCACTCACAATGCGTTTCTCATCTGCACCTGTCCTCGCTGTCGTTGCTGCTTTAGCATCATCGATCTCAGCCACACCCACGGAAACTAACGTCGAACATTGTAAATCCTTTTGCATACATAATCACGATTGCAACACCTGCGGCTCATTGGGAGGACTCTGCGTGAGTATCAGCAGTTTTCCTGAATTACATGACTCATCTGCATGGCAGATATTTCCTTTCTGCTATGCTTTAGTGAGTTGTACTTCTGCTTTCACATCGGTGTACTATGGCCATTGGCACTGATGCGCGAGTTATTGCCTAGTGGCCCACGTGCTGCTGACTGAATTCGTGAAATTCACTATCGAATCTGGTTGGACTGGAGCACACTGCTCTAATGCTTTGGCTAGAGGTGTGTATTTTGAGTACTTGAGGTTTGTTTTGGCGATGTGGGCTTGAACTTGAAGGGGTTGCTGCCGCTGGTGGACCGTGCGCGACATCTGTTTTATATTATCTCGAGGATTTCAACATACATTTTGTACTTAACTAGATATGTGAACCATAGACAACAAAGGCTGGTGATAATGAGAACTTGAAGATTTTAGACAGAAGCAAATCAGCGACTCGAAGTCATTGATTACATAGGCGTCACCGTGGATAAAAGGTGTCGCGGAGAATTGGTGCCAAAACTTCTTGAATGTGCGTGTTGTAGGATGATCTTCTTCAGCGTCCATAACGCAGAGTCTATCATAATCGGGACTCCGCGAGTCGCAACCTATGTGACTTAAAAATGGTACATAGATGCAACTCGCAGACATGCTACTACTGGAGAGGCCGTTTCTGGGTTGAATCTCATTATATATCGGGTCCGTGAAAGCAGCGGCGTCGGGCATCAATGCTGCAGGGGACTCAGTAGCTGTGGTTGATGTACAACGTCACCCCATTGCTCGGAAGTTCAATTCTCTTCTTACTACAGTAGATATGCTCATATCGCATAATGCATAAAAAATTATAACAATTCAGGATTCAATCTTTTCGAGATGCACAAAGCCACACACCCATAGAAATGAACCTGATCCATATATTGCTGTTATTGTATAATTTTTTGCACCCAAGAATGATTTTCTAGTGATTTGTTTTGATTTAATTTATTTATGCATTATGAGCATATCTACTGTAATACGATAGCAGAGGTACGGAATTTTGTCAGACAATTTGACGTCATTCAACATGCTGCGCAGATCCATCCTTATACTAAGGCAGCATGTCTTGTCGGTCGTATTGAAAGCATCCATCCACACTGCACCTGAAATTCCTTATACATGCCTGACCGTCGCACACAATTGGCAACAGCGACGTCACGAAAAGGTTTTCACAACGATCGCACAGGATTTCGTTGATCATGATGAGCAAATGCGGAAAGCGCTAGCAGATAATGTCCATCACGACACGTCACTGACCAATACACCGGATATCATGCAGCAGTAGAAAGAGATGATCCTGAAACTTGCGTCAAATTTTTGAGGGCGATGGTTGGACCTACTTTGATTGTGATCGAGGCATGAAAACATAACCACTGCTTCATACGTTTTTCCACGCATCCAGGACACGCCCTTGTTAACACTGCCGCACTTCTTGACGATATCTCTGCTCCAACGCAAAAGCTGCCAGTAAGAATTCGGACAGACGACAGATGAACAGTGAATGGACCAAAGGACAGGTCCCACCGACACACAATTTCTGGTGGTATCTATTTGACTAATGACCTTTGAGCAGCGGTACTAGTCTGTTGAACGTGCGAGACCTCCGTGCTGACATGATTCACTCAGGCTGATGTACGCATCCGGTTCCTTGTCGCATATCCCCAAGCTAGGAGGGCGCGTCACTGCATTCCGGAACCAGTGGTGCAGCAGCACCATTGAAGCTTGATCGTTCCTTCGTATTGAAACTGTCCGAGACCACGTATAAAGAGCGTCACAATTATTCAAGAGACGTTCATTCGCTAAGTACTGGCGGCATCATATCCTTTGTAAATTTCACTAAGCCTACATAACCTTGGCGCTCCCTGCCAACTCCTCCATAATGCCATTTTCTAATTTACGTCGGTGCTTGTCTCGGCACCAACAGGCAAGACACTTGAAGGTTCAATTCACGATGCTCCCAGCGGAGTTCTCCTGGGAGTGCAATACCAATCTCATGTTCGTTTTCATTTACTTCAACACATCCCAAGACCTTGAAAGACGAGTTCCTGCGCCTTTCTCTGTGTGTTAAAAAAGAATCATAATGAGAATCAAATCACGAAATTTTTGCACGCACATGGGAGGAATACTTCAGCATAATTTGGTCGGCAAGCAGTCTGTCGAACAAGATTCATATGCACAATCGGTTGTAGCAGTTTGCGTCAACTGTTTGTCGGCCAAGGGAGAACAATCAGTCGCCGTGGTAGCTGTACATGCCCTACAATCTTCTGACAGTTTTGAGACTGTCACACACGCAGACCCCCGCGCATCACATCGCCTCGTGTCAGCAGCACATGAAGGATTGTCTTGATCCTCCGTCTGAGATGACGTTTGGACGGTGTTTGAATTACAAGTCATAGATATCAGTGTCGGTTCTGCCTTGAAGCAATTGTCTTGTCGCGGTTTCACTTCTGGGGTTCCTCTAGCACATGGCGCGGGATGGTCATCATCGCATGAAATCGCTTTTTTGACGGCGCCATCGGCTACCACTGCCGTAGAGTCACCCACGTTTGAGAGAGGGGAAGCACTACAAAAAATCAGGACAGTCTTGTTTCAGAGCAAATGCTGATTCGTACATTACACATGACACGCAGGAGCAATTCAAAGAGTCATGTATCCCACAGGACGTAGGAGGTGAGCAGGGACCATCGTGCATTGGCAGTACACTTATCATGCCAGGAGATTTGTTCGATTGTTGTGAAGAAGTGTCCAAATGTGCGCATCCGATGCTGCTGGCGGTCAAGCAATTGCTCGAAGCGTGCACAGACATCGCTGAGACAGTGATGTCCTCTGTAACGTGGTGTTCGCTAACGGACTGAACAACATTGGTTACCGTGCGCTGCTGGACACTGGGCTCTCTGCAAGAAGTTTATTTCTATGTAAGCCTCAAAACGAACGACACGTACGAAGGAGGTCCCTTGGGTCCAAGATTAGGTGAGGATAAAGGCAGCACACCGACCTTGGCACCTGCCTGGCACGTATAATCTGCCGATATCTCCTCTTTGTCGTCCTTGAGTTTCGGCGTGCTGAGCAATTCTTAGTCGAGGGCAAGCGCAACGTAGAGGTAGAAACAACGTACGATGAGCCTTGACTAGGCAGGTCCCTAGTTCCATCTCGACCGCAGGGTTCATCACATTCGTGAGTTGGACCTGTCGTAGACACGCCTCTAGATAAATTCTTAGTAATGTTGTTGGGGGCTGGACTCGGTTGCTGCATCGTCTCGCATGCTACGTCGGAGGGCTGTGCTGGAGTTGAATTTTTTTCTCCAGGTGCCAAGCACGGGTGGACGGGGGTAGCTGTTTGTGATTCATTGACCGTGTAACCGATGGGTGGCTCGTCACTACATGAGAAAGCTTGTACGTGTTCACTGCGCACAATCGAGTCCTGACTCGAAGTCTGCATGGAAGTCGTTAAGACCGTGATGATATTTGAAGACGTCCCTACATCCTGTGGAATGTCTGGCTCACTGCAAGGAGATTGTTTCAGTGTATTGAGTTCAAACGACGCACCACTTACGAATTTGACAGCTTGGGCCTTATAATAGTCGAGGATGGAGGCAACGCAGTGTCGTCGACGTCCTTATCCATCCACCTATCACTGTTTCCTGTTACAGTGTCTGACGATGATTGCCCGAGCATTTCAACGTTGCGGGCATGATGCGCCACATTTGTCTCGACCTCGCTCTTCGTTTCCTGTTCATGATAGTCTTCCCTGGTCACCGAAGCCTGGTGCACATAGTCGGCTGATACGTCGACTGAGGTTTGGACCGTAGTAATTGAAGCTGTGTCGATCTCAGGAGACTGATGCTCGCATCCAGGCTGTATAAAATGGGCTCCCGCATCCTGTGGGATACCCGGATCACTGGAAGAGGGTTATTCCAGTATCAGGAGCTCAAATGATGTATCACTTACGAAGGAGGTAACCTAGTCGTTGGAGACGAAGGGGACGTAATGATGTCGTTGTTCTCATCCAGTACTGCAGTCTCCGACGTGGATTGTTCAACAGTCCTGACAGAATCGGAATATGCTGCCGGGCTGAGCTTCAACCCGCCTTCCGTCTCTGGTTCATGAAGGCCTCCTCTGCTCTCCACAGCCTGGTGCGTACACTCTGCCAGTTCGTTGCTGTCAAGTTTCGAAGCACTAGATAACCTCAGTCGAGGGGGAAAAAAACAGCATAGGGACTACGTACGAAAAGTGTTGACAAGGTTGGTCTGTCGCCACATCTTGACTACGGGGTCCCTCTTGTATACTAACTAAAGAACTCTGAACTCTGTTCTCAATCGAGCGATGGCTTGAGGTCTGCACGAGAGTCGTCGTAGCTATGTTGATCTCTGAGGACTGATGCTCGCGTGTAGACTGAATGCGATTGATTCTCGCATCCTGCGGAAGGGCTGGTTCACTAAAAAAGGCATGTTGTAATGAGCTCAAACTTGGATGGGATTGTCACTTACGAAAGAGACTGCTTGCGCCCATCAAAAGTTGATGACAGGGATGAGATATCGCTGTTAGTGGCCTCATCTGATTGACCACCAGCGTTCGACACTATGACACTCTCTGATTGCCTGAGACTCTCGACGGCACTGGAATTAGACTTTGATTTGATCGTGACATCACTTTCCGCCACCCGTGCATGGTAGTCTCCTCTGCCCTCCAAATCCTGGTGCATGCAATCCGTTGATATAGGCACTTTGTCGTGCTCGACACAAACATTCGGAGTACTGGACAATGTCAGCGGGGCCAACGTGACGCATGAGCTACGTACGAGGAGCCTTGAGTAGTTAGATCCATGCCTACAAATTGACCACAGGATCCGTCTTTCAGGTCAGTTACTGGGGAAGAAGTCTGAGCCGTCGTCCATATGTCTTCAGGCAAGGACGAGTCCCTGAGATCGTTGGATGCTGGACTTGGCTTCTGCGTGTTCTCGAAAGCTCTATTTGATACTGGTGCTCCAACAGTCTCCGCAGGTGCCAAGGATACTGGGACCGGCACAGAGTCTACATCTTCACGACCCCTGTCACTGAGCTTATCATCAGTAACTCGCTCGTTGCTAGAGGATAATTTGTAGGCTGACTGGCTTTGAATATGCCCTTTACTGCTCTCGGTCGAATCATGACTAGATATCTGGATGGAACTCTTTGAGAATGTGTTGACGTCCAAAGACCGGTGTTCGTAGCCAGATTTGATATCGATAGTTCCCGAGTCCTGAGGAACACACGGTTCGCTGAAAGAGGTTTATTGGAGGGTAAAGGACTCAAAGGGTGTGTCACGTACGAAGGAATCACTTTGGACCCAGGATTGGCAGGGGAAAGGGATAACGCGGCGTCGGTGCCCTCAGTCATCAGCCTATCATCGCTCAATGTCGCGGACTCTGGCGCGTGGCCTTCGAAAATCCTGGCATTACGTGGATAAGATGTGAGGTTTGGCTTAACCTCGCTTTCCGTCCCTTTCTCATGATGGTCTTCTCTGCCCTCCAAAGCTTGGCGCTTACGATCTGTGGATACATCCTCCTCCCCACCCTTAAGTTCCGGAGTGCTAGACAATCTAAGTTGAGAGTAAACACAGCGCGGAAAAGACGTACGAGGAAACTTGACAAGGCTTGTCCCTGGCTACGTTTTGACAGTAGGGTTCATCGTGTTCGTCAGCAGTCAGAAGGGGACTCTCGGCTGTCGTCAATGTACTTTTAATGGAGGATGAGTTAAATGCGACAGTCGACAACGGTACGCATCCTTCAGCTACCAGGGCCCCATGATAGGAAGCGGCCGATGTAAACGCTTCCGTGCTTGTAGTTTTGGATACTGTAGTACCTGCAACCCGATATTCATGAGCAGGTTCCCGTTCGAGGGCGCTCTCCTTCACTGCGACACGGCTGTGTCCTCTGTCGTCGTTTCCGGCCATTTGGGACACGGGGGTGATGTGTGGCACAGGGTAAGGCCGAAGTTTAACTTCGCCCGTCACGATTCCAGCGTTCAACGGGTTGATGGTGATCGGTGCGGGAAGTGTGCTGGTGACTGCATCGCTCTCAACACTATCACAGGGTTGGGCTTCGATGCCAAATGTTGTTCGGGAGACAAGTTGCCAATGCTCAGAGTCACATACGTGCTCCGAGCCACAGCCACACTCCGAGGTGGTTGTGTTCCCGTCCTCAAAGGATGTCTCAGTGGGACTCTTGGGCACGCCATGGCGTGAATACGGAGTCGAACATAGATTAACGTCTGCATAATCACCAACAAGAGAGCTCTGAGCTGGGGGTGAGTCGGTGGATGGAAATGTGGGAGGTTGTGGAACACGACTTGAACTATCCTTTAACTGATGTTTCTGGTGCTGCATACCACGTTGGCATGCATGCGCCTGGGAAGCAGGATATGTCCATTGATCATACTGATCGACATGCCCGAAATCGCCTGAACTGGAAGAGATGCCAGTCGTGTCTGTGGCAGGGTGTATGGGACAGTTGGCTAGTTTTGACTGATATTTGCTCGTGTCTTTGACGTCATCGAAGGTGCACAGACACAAAACAGGGCTTCCTGGGGTGCCTGCCCAAGTACCACGAGAGAAATCTGTAGACGGTTGAGGCATCAACGAATCACTCGACATTTGGTGTGAGGAAATGAGTAATGCGTGGGGGTAAACTGAGAGTCATCCTTCGGTGAGGGATTGGAAAGATTGGCGAATCGAAAATCAACGGCATTGCTTGCCAATGAGTGGCTCGTTGCCGAAGTTGACGAGAACTGGTTTGTACGGTGATTTACAGACGTGGACGTAGTTGAACCAGTGTTTGGGTAGCTTCGAAGCGGTAAGACACCCTGGGCAAAACCAGTATGCACTGAATGAGCTAGAGGTTCAGGCGGTGGACTGCTATATTCACTCCAGCCATCGACATTCGCCACCTCGCGGAAACCTGAGGTTTCGGATCGACCAAACGAACTGACTGGAGTGCCTCGCTCACTTGCGGAGTATTCAACAGCGCTAATCACGCTGTAAAGGTTATTATTTGAGAAGTGCCTCTCAGTTGACACTGTCAACTCACGTAGGGAGCCTGTGAGATTCTTGACTGCCAGTGGCGCAATCGAGACGGACTCGAGGTTTCGATGACTGCTACCACACTTGGGCGGGACACCGGCGCATGCTCAAAACGGTGAGTGGCGGACATGATGGCTGTAGTAACACCAGCACTTTGTGCCGCTGTCGCACCGAAAACTACCCAGTTCCGCTCTGGCGTCAAAACTTGAATCGGCTGAAGTCCTTGCCCGGGGAGGGAGTGATCGTGACCGCTCTGTCAACTCAAGAGACTTCAGGGGAATGAAAGCATCATAAGCTTTCCGTGTGTCCACGTCTAAAGATTCGTTTGGCGAAAGGCCATATCTAGAGTTGCTGCGAGTACGTGTCCGGATTCTGGTATTCGATACCACAATGAGGGGGTCAGGGTCGAGGTCGGGGGTTGCCAAATGCTGGTTAGTATCAACCCCATTGAAAATATCTGCAAAATTATGGGCGTTTTCAGAGTTATCCTGATGATACATGAGAGCTGGCTCAAGATCGTAGTTGACATGTTTTGTGTTCACGGTATCCTGGCGTAGAAAACCTGTCCCAGTAGAATGGGGAATCTCCCAGCTCAGCTGTCCGGCGCACACAAGTACATCATACCGGGTCACCTGGATCATATGCTCAGCAGAACTACGACCTCAAAAGTTTCGCTGGTTACCGTTATATCCAGACTTCCGTAGCTAATGATAGCACCGCTTGTGAGCTGAGGGCCAGCCTTGCCTAGGACTGTTGCGGGTGACACCAATGAGAAAAATTCGATGCCTGATCGAGCTAACTTACAAAATGTTCCCTGCACTCATCAGTCACAGATGATAGTGTATTTACATGAGAGCACTTACTTCTATATTAGCTCGGGCAATGAAAAGAGGACCGCGACCATCCGAGGCAAATGGAACAGCGTGAGGCGGGATAATGTTGTCTTGGACTTCAACCTGTGCCATTGCTTAATCTTGTCCACCAGACAGAAAGAGGACGACCCACCCAAATCAGAGGCAGCAATGAAAGTACCTTGTCACCATCGGATCTGGCATTGATTGTTTGGGATACCAGCTGGCTCTTCAACTTCGGTTTGTGCTGCGAACCAGGTCTGCCAAGGAACTCAGAAAAACAGTCAACATCAGACGTAAGTGGAGGCGATCCATTCCCCTTCCGATAAGCGGGAAAGGTCTGGGAAACCTCACGGTATGAATGGAACATTTCGAATGGATGTGATGTAAAGCTCGTAGGTACAGAACCTTGGAACTGCGAGTTGATATAGTTCGTTTTGGATATTTTGACTCGGAAGTGCAAAAGTAACTTGAGCTCCGCCACGGTGTAAGATCAAACACCAAATCAGACCGTTCGAGATAGTCTGTTATAGATTGCGCCCAACTACATGATGAAGCACATTTTACTGCAAGAGGTGGAAGATGAACTGCTAAATCTGTGAAATGACACTCGGAACTTGTATGGTTGCGGAAGTTAAGAACCAATTGGCTGGAGATTCAACACCTCGTTGCGAAGTGGGTTCAGGGTGAGGTCCTGATCTCTTGTGGTCAGACTTTGATAGAAGGGAGAAAAATATTCCTTCGGTATTGTGAGGTCCAGAAGATTCAAAACAAAAATTGAGTATACGCACCTGAGACGGAACATAAAAGCGCGACACCTAGCAATAACTACTACACTGTGGCCAGCAGTGGCAGTCGATTGGCAATTTGCCGTTCAAGTTGATTCGACTCGAACATTGGAGTTTGATCTTGGCAAATTTGAGTTCTAAAACTCAATGCAGTATAAAACCACGACAGTGAAGCGCAGGCTTGCACTCGGCGATGAATTGGCAGTGACGAGTTGGCATGTGCATGTGCATGTGCATGATCATGCTTGGGTGCGGTATTTCAATTTACAGGCCAATTTCAACCCTTTTGCAACTACTGCCATCCACTCATCGATGGAAATTTTTTTCAAGCACGCGATTCGGAACAACAAGTACACGAAACCCAATTGATACGCCCATGGAACTTACAATATGGTTGTGGAAGTTGTATACCAGTTGGCCGGAAATCCAACACCTCGCTGCATCCTCATTGCAAATCAGGGTTCCTGTCAGGTGGCCTGTTTCTGAGGCACTTTGAATCTTCGATCAATGATATCGATGAAACATGAACGTTTAAAACCTCCGACTTTCACCTTACAACAATCCAAGCACGGGTAGTTATCACTAATTTGGAGGAACAAGTTGAAGCAAGCGTGGACAGGCGTGCGCCTCTTCGCAACTCAAGGTATATAAATTTGTAAAATATTCAAAAAATATTCCAAGCTTGCCACTAAAACATATTTCCCGTGTTGACGACATTCCAGAATCCGGGCAGCGTACCGCCACCACATCGCCGGCAATCTGACATTTACGCTCTAGGGTCATTCAATATCGTCGGAGAAACCACCGCAACTGCCAATTCTCCTTCCTTGCGAGACACTCCCCGCGGATTGCCTGCCTTGCAGCATAACAATGACTCTTTTTCAGGTCGACAGGGGGAAACATCGAGCTCATGTGCTACCATTCAACTACGGTTTAATTGTGCCAACCATTGCGCCCGCACTATCAAAATGGATTTCGCAGTAACTTCCTAGTATTCCGCCTGTACACTCATTCTCTAACGTCGTGAGTGGAAGTTGCATAGCCAACCACCCCGGGCCGCTCTCACTCTTCACCCTTTCCCTCAGGCACATTCAAACACGCACGGGGCTCGACTTGTCTCAGTTTCACCTAAGACCCCAAACTTCACGCTTTACATGCCCTCCTCGATCCTCTCCTCCTTTACCTCCACCAACAACGACCGCAATGAGATCCATTAAATTGTCGCATATGGCGGCGGCGCAGAAGGTATTCGAACCAAGGAGCTAGTGAAATGTTGGGTTCTGGGTCGAACTTACCGAATGTTTACTCTTGTGTCACTGCCCTGTTGATATAATGGATGACACTTATTCGATTAGGGGAGGCGAAGACCTGTCTACATGTCGCGTTAGTAGTGCCACTGCCAGTGACTCGTATCACATCGGATGCATGATGTCGCTTCTAATACCACAGCGTCCTCGCTCATAACATTTTTCCCGTTAGCCTGGTCGGCAATGATTTCGGATATACATGGGCGTTATTTGGAGCTGCGGGGCTGTGGTTGTAGCGATCACTGGCAATTCACTGGCAGGCAACGTGCTAGAGTCTCGCACGCGCTCACAAACATGCTGCATAATTTGACCCTAGTAGGCTGCAACGAGCGTCTTTTCCCGGCTCGTGATCCCTGCCGTACACCGGTTCTACAAACAACTTTCCATATAAACATAAGGTCACGTCTGCCTCATGCTGACCTACTTTCCCTCGACTGACCTACCCTCAGATCCTCCTACAATCTGCCAACGACCACATGGAACCATTCCTATCCCCAATCAATTCGTTTAGAGACCACTCTGATCGGGTAGGCAGACTGGCGTTCTCGAAACAGAGGAATGAACTCAAAGTCATAAGCACGTCCGATGACGAGACTGTTCGGATTTGGGATGTGGAAACAGGCAAACAAGAGAGCGTGTTAGAGGGGCACGCTAGTGTGACTACTGGACTGGCTGTATCAATGGATGGAAGAAGAATTGCGAGCGGGGCGAAAGATGGCAAGATCATCATATGGGATGCAGATACGAAGGAGATCATTAGATGTCTGTCGCATCATACAGACTGGGTCGGCTGCATACAGTTCTCACCTGATGAGAAAAGACTCGTCTCCGCATCGGACGACGGAACACTCAAGATCTGGGACATAGATACAGGAGAACTGGTGTTCGACCTCGATGATCACCAGGATCAAGTAAAGACAGTGGCCTATTCTCCCAATGGAATCAAGATTGCAAGTGGGTCGATTGATTGCACGGTTCGCATTTGGAACGCAACGACCGGAAAGCAGCAAACCCAACCACTCATCCATGACAAACCTGTGCGCTCAATAGTCTGGTCTCCAGATGGTCGTCGTCTCATTTCTGGATGCAATGATGGCCAGATCTATTTCTGGAGCGCACCGACTAGTGCCCAGCTTGGGTTCCCACTACATGCACATTCAGGAGCTATTATCACGTTAGCCATCTCCCCTGACGGTGAGGTCATAGGCAGCGCGTCCGTTGATGGCACTGCCAGGCTGTGGAGCACGGCGACCCGCAAACCCTTTGGTCGTGTGCTCCAGCATGCCAAAAGGGTAAACGCCATAGCCTTCTCGCCAAACGGCCAGCTTGTCGCCACAGGCGGTCGGGAGAACATAATTTTTCTGTGGGATATCTCGCAGGAGTCCACCATTATGACGTATTCCGTGTCGCCCTCATTGGTCTCCCCAGCGTCCAACATCACAAGTTACATCGACCAGGTAATCATTTGTGTCTAATCTATAGACCAGCATATCTGATGCAAATCTTTTTGCAGTCATCAGAAAGCTCTGATTCTCTTTCTGAGTTTTCTACACCATCATCGGACGAGCTACTGGATGGGACTGAGTCTACATCAGAAAGCTCCGATTCTCTTTCTGAGTTTTCTACACCATCATCGGACGAGCTACCGGATGGGACTGAGTCTACATCAGAAAGCTCCGATTCTCTTTCTGAGTTTTCTACACCATCATCGGACGAGCTACCGGATGGGACTGAGTCTACATCAGAAGATGTAGGCTCGCGTGATGCTGCTATCTCGCCCTCCCCATCTCTGCCTCCTCAAGATCACTCCAATCATGAAATTTCTTCTCTAGTTCGCGCCACTCCTCCAGTCGAGCTTCCAGACGGAACCCAAGTTACTCCAGAAACCATCAGCTCACGTGATGCAGCGACATCCCCATCCCCATCTGCTCCCCCTCGAGGCTCCTCCCATCCTCAAATAGCTACTGCTTCGGTTTCCACTCCAGTCCTGGCCTCACCTCCAAAGTCATTTTGGAAGCGCTTTTCCATGTTCAGTAGGTCTGCAGCGTCTGTAGACTCCAAGTGGTGGAAATTCACGCGCATTGGAAGCATCATGTACGCGACCCTTCTTTTTTTGTCGAAGTATGAACATATTCTGAATTCGATCCATAGGCAGCGCAAGCATAGGAATGTTGAAGGCCTATGAGTACGATTTATATGTCTTGTCTGGTATTGTCAGTATTTTCTTAGTCCCTTATTCCATCACATTGTCCCTTGACTCCCTTCCCTGTCTACCCAATCCAGTCATAACTTCTGTGTCATTGACCGCTATTGGTCGTGCATTCGCGGTCACATATATCCACAGCAAATTCACTTGATACTACAGTATCGATGTAGACAGAAGGAACAGGTCCCAAGTATATAGTGAGCAAAGTGAACGTGGTGGTTGTCTTGAGAGCGCAGATACCTTTGGCTAGTCGATTTAATGAACACACTACGATCGTATGGTCACTGATCAAGAAAAGGGGACGATGCACAACTCCATGTCTAAGCCAAACGTGGTCACGTGCCGCATACCCCGACTATCCGCGGGCCGCGGAATCCCATTCACTTTCTGTTGATGCTGCCGCAGACACATCAGCAAAACTCCCCAACGTATATATAGCCATATATACACATGTAACCACTGTAATACACTGTGATGACTGTGACTAGTATCTACAACAGAGCGCAGAATACATACGAATATACTGAAACGATTTTTGCGATAAGGTCACAGCCACGTTCCAGACCGCGTGATATACTCGCTGCCATGATCTAGTGGGCTCTAAGGTTATGTTCTCTTATATTGAGTTATAACATCGAATCACGCTGATATCCCATAATAACCGCTTATCATTGAGATATTCGAATACATGTGGTACCAATCCTCTGGACATGAGCACTAAGGTAGTAGTAAGGTTGGAAATCGTAAAAAGAGTATATGAGCAAGTGAAAACGAGATATGTCCATGAGAGTATGAGAGTGATAGCGTAGCAGCGGGTTGTCTTGTGTGCTTGGTGCATATATCAGTCAAAGCATGGATATATGCGGTCAAATGTTCTTACCAATTATCCAAAATCCTCCTGCAGGGCCTGGGCAGCCTTGCTTTGCTGACCTTATTGCGTGATTTCTAAAGTCTCGTCAATATAGAGTTTGGCTAAATGTAAAGGCTCACCTTTTATGCCTTTTCAATCTTCTTTTTCAATCGTTACAGCGCTATGTCCCCTATATGCTGCAGGTGAGTTCTTCTGGAACAACTGATACTACGTTGCGACTCACCATCCTTATGAGATGCTTTAAATGCATCTGAGACGACGTCAGATTGCTGGTGGTGTGTACTTACATCAGAATCTTCGGAGTTCGTAGACATAGAGCTAGATCTAGAAGAGGACAGTTGGAGGACAACGATGAGACGGGATCAGGGTGTTTGTGGCGAACCATGGGTGTTGGAGATAGAAAGATTCAAATAAGATGGCGACATTCAACGCGTTATCAATATTTGTGTTTATTTGGTTGTTTACAGTGACATCATCACAGTCACCGTTTGTCGCCAAATTGTACTTCACATTGTGGCGATTGTGCACGTGCAGCTCTCATCGAGTCTTGGTGAAAAAAAAATTGATTCACATAGCCAACCGTACTCACTGGATCACGCTAAGCGCATGGAGGAGAAATAGCAGATATGATGACTCCTTGGTGTGATCAAGGAGCCTGGATGAGGTTGCTTAAAACGACGCGAAAGTTGTTGACATATAACAGTATTACAACCTCACAACCACAATATAACGTTGCTGCCACCGTGTTTCGGCTGCGTTAAGAGTCATGTGAGGGTGGCGAGGCGTTTATAACGTGTAATGTTCGTATGGCACATGCATATATGCGTCATAATACTCTAACATTTTGACAATTCCCAATCAGGTAATGTTACCTGTTGTGACATTTGGGGAGTTTTGCTGATGCACGCACGTCCTAGTACTCCAGCGCAGTCCCATAGTCAATCTCTCTCTTCATTCCTTCCTTGGGCAAAACCAAACACGCGTCTCGACTTATCCTAACTTCACATAAGAGAAGACATCAACTTCAACCCTCTGCGTGCCTTCCTTGAGCTCCACTAACTTCTTGCATATGGCGATGGTGCCGAAGTGGAAGGGAGCATTATTCGGGTTGTTACTGGGTACCTGATACCAGCACAAAAGAGAAGATACTGTGATGCTTGAGCACACGCCGGTCTGGCTCAAACGCATAAAGCGCGAGTAAGCACTCTTATGGCTTTTGTGTGCACTATCAGATCTGGCTTCGGTTGTGACTTCTCTCTCTCCTTGGGCTGTGCACCTCTACCGCCGTCGAAGGACCGCCAAACGATGTTGTTTCTGAATTCTTTTCCAGTAGGTCCAGTCGCGCGCATAAGAGGAAGAAAGGGAAATTGCAATACTCGCCTCATCGTCAGTCGTGAATCTTTCAGACAAAACTGTTGGTGTAGCATGGATGTATCTCCTATTCGAAGGTTTACTAAATTTCAATACAGGTTCAACTCTGAATTCCCTAAGAAATGGACCATCCCCCACCCTTCCGTCTCCCTTCTTGGACCCCGCTGCTGAAACTTCCATGTCATATACTCCCCTCGTACTCGCCCCCACCACTGGCACCTACTGCCGCATTTTGAATCATACTTTCACCACAAAGTTCAATAGTGACACCGTGCACTCGCTCTATCGTCGCTGTGCCATTCGCATGCGTACAAAAACAGACTACCGGGGGGGTCTGAGGATGATTGATCACTGATTTGGAGGAATAAGTTGAATCAAGCCTGGACAGGCATGGACCTCTTCTGAGTCGCAACTCAAGGTATATAATTTGTAAATTTTCCCGAGCTTGCCACTAAAACATATTTCCCGTGTTGATGACATTCCAGAATCCAGGCAGCATACCGCCAATGAATCAGTTAAGATTTGGTGTAGCCACCACATTGCAATCTGACATTTACGCTCTAACACATCACCAGCGGTATCATCCAATATCGTTGGAGAAACCACCGCAACTGCCAGTCCTCCTTCCTCGCGAGACACTTCACCGCTGATTGTCTGCCTTGCAGCATAAACAATGACTCTTTCCAATCGACAAGAGGGAATATCAGGCTCATGTGCTATGTGTTTGCACCATTCAACTACGGTTTTATTGTGCCAGCCCTCGCGCCCGCACTGTTAAAATGGATTTCACAGCAACCTCCTAGTACTCCGCTGGTGCTGTCATTCCCTAACGTCGTGGGTGGTAGTTGCATGGTCAACCATCCCGGGCCGCTCTCACTCTCCATCCTGTCCCTTAGGCACATCCAAACACGCGCCTCGACTTGTCCTAGGTTCACCTAAGACTCTAAACTTCGCGCTCTACATGCCTTCCTTGATCCTCTCCTCCTTTACCTCCACCAATAACGACTGCAATGAGCTCCACCAAATTATCGCATGTGGCGGCGGGGTAGAAGGATGTAGCATTCGAACCAACTTGAGCTAGTGAAGTACTGGGTTCTGGATCCAACCCACCGAGTGTTTACTCTCGTGTCACTGCCCTGTTGATATATTTAAGGACCCTTATTCAATTAGGGGAGGGAAGAGGGTACTCGTTGGAGGTGGCACATGTCATCACAAACACTAAGGGTGACACGTGACGACGGGCTTGAAGGCACCATCCTCGGTATGTAACTTAAATGAAAATGGGGGCGGTTTGCTCGTTGAAGCCAATGTGGGCATGATAGGACGAGCCTTTAAGCTTCAAGCATCAGTAAATTAGCACATTCCTTGGCGCCACTTTGCGCAAAAGGTTAAATCTTATTTACATCTTATTTACAATTATTTACTTGGCATGTTTGTTGACAAGTCGAAAAGAAGCATGAT
>JABBWB010000491.1:0-24456 GCA_016628085.1 Suillus occidentalis
CAAGAAACATGTCGCGCAAATTATCCATATGGAGAAAGTCACTCCTCGCTCGATCGCGTACATTGCATGTCAAGTAAGTCATAGTGGTCATATCTATTGTACATCTTCACTGTCATATATACTTGCAGGTGTGATTTGCGCTATCCTCCGTCACCTCGTGGCGGTCCATGGATGGTGACTTCGACTATCTACAATTTTGGTGCAGCATTGTGGACTTCTTCGAGAAGCCCCCTGGTCGAGAAGCGCGGTGCAGGGTGGACAAACTCCTCGAGTGGTGGACAAGGTATGGTGTTTGCCCTCCATAACAAACAAACCTTGCCTGAATTTTGTTTTCAGGAAAGTGTTCAGGAGGAATCACCGAGGCGAACTTAGCAGCGCAGTAAAGGATAACATGTCTGTCAATGTTCTCGCAAGGCAGAGAGAACAGCGCGATGATGCTTTGTTTGACTCAACCTAGATATAGCTCTGCCCCCCATACTAGTTCTCTTATAATTGCAGTTTACTAATTAGTGTGCAATCATTATCATGCTCAATGATATCAATGAATTTGACACCGTGTTTGAAACTACCGCTTGTTCCTGTGCATAACACATGAATGATATTTGTACAACCACGACAATGTAGGGATAGTAGTACATCAGAAGGTAGAGTAGAGATGCTTGTCTTTACCAGATGATAATAACGCCATGACATCATTGGGAAGCTTAATCATGGGGGGTCTAAAATCCACACGCGAGTACTTCCTCCTGAAGTGCGAAACGACACGCAGTGCGCTGATGCATGGCTGAACACATAAGACGGCGTCAAAATCCACACACAAGTACCTCCTCCTGAAGTGCGAAATGACACGCAGTGCGCTGATGCGTGGCGGAACATATAGGGTGATTGGTGGGGGATGCTTTATGTGCGATACACAGATTATTGAGAATGATCTCCGGGGCACAACTCGAGACCTAGCCTGCAAATCCGCCCATTTGTCTATCATGGGCTGGATCCAGAAAATACAGCGTGGTCATGAATATCTCTGTCTTTTCTAGGTTTCGGGTCAATCACAGAAAGGAAAGTATAGAATTGTGAAACGAGCCCAATCGAAAGACATTTTAAATTCAAACTTCCGCCAACAATGGATCTGAAGGTGAAGTAGAGATGCCCAACTTTACGGAATGAGAATAGTGTTGTGATATTGGGAAACTACGTTACCGGAATCCCAATTCTACACATAAGGACTTCCTCCTGAAGTACGAAAAGATGCACAGTGCGCTGTTGCCTGCCGATGCGTAGCGGGACATATAAGATAAGTTCGTGTTGCGGAAGGGTACAACTTCCTCACGTAGATTCCTGATTGATATACAGAGAACCATCCTTAGAAATGTGGAGCAGGAAATTTCAAGATACAAAGCAGTACGTACCTTTATTTTTGTTCGTTCAGTAAAGACATCGTCGTTTTTCACAAGTTTGATGCGTCCACCAGTATATCAGATGGAGATACTAGGCTGTGTAGAAACTGAAAGCAAGACGTACGTTGATTCTCTCACGCTTAATCAAAGCCTTCCGCTGCTTTGCAAAGGTAAAACTTATTCCCACGCATTCCCAACGGATGTATAGTGGTTGACTTCCCGTAAGGTTTTACAGAAAAAATTGTGTCTGTAAAAGGTTGACAGCTTGTCATCGGCTAATTTACGGACATGTATCTTCAAAATCTGTAAACCGTAACCATTGAATGCAAAATTTACAGCCATTCTCCCTATAACCAACCATGAATATCGAAAATCTTGTAAACTATGTGCTTGCTGATGATGACAAGATGCTGGAACTACAAGCCATAGTTGCTGGCCTTCTGTTTCTCGGTGCGGAAGAGGCACACCTCTCAAAAATCCGCACTCGCAATCCATCACGGCTGTATCTGTGTCGCCCTCAGCTGCTCCCAAATCCTCGCATCATGACACCTTGGACTCAGCTTTACCAGAGCTATGACAATCGTTCCTATATCACCACAATGGGATTTGATGTGTCAACATTTCATCAAATCCTCGATGGTGGCTTCGCAGACAAGTGGGATTCTACACCAATCCCTCGTGGTGATGTATCGAGGCAGGGACAGCCCCGCATTGGAGCTCGTTCTCTCGATGCTGCTGGTGCACTGGGTCTCACCTTGCATTTTCTCAGCTCGGCCATGCGGGAAGTCTCGCTACAGCAGATCTTCGCACTCATACCCACCACTGTCAATCAATACCTCAATTTTGCACTCGATATCCTCCTTAAAACTCTACGAGGCATGCCTGAAGCTGCCATTCACTTTCCGGATCACAATGAAATCATTGACGACAATCTTTTAATCCGTGCTCGTCATTCCAAACTCTTGGGCGGCTTTGGAAGCATCGACGGACTGAGTCTGCCATGTCAAGCAGCTGATGATCCTGAAGTTGAGAATGCTACGTACAATGGGTGGAAAAGTTCACATTTTATATCTAATGTGCTAGCATTTTCACCACGAGGTGGGTTCAGCTCAATCTTTCAATATCTCGTTCTTATATTCACGTTTGCAGGTGTCATCATATCTGCAGTACTTAATGCCCCTGGAAGCTGGCATGACTCTCACACGTCTCGCCCAATCTACAATCAGCTTCGAAGCAAGACTCCTGAGGGTTACTACCTCATCACAGATTCTGCATTTCCTCGCGGGACTGCGGCTATCTCTGGCAAGATTCAATCCCCACTCAAAAGCCGTGCAGTCCTTCCAGAAAACGCACGTGAGCAAGATGAACTCTTGGCGTTCAACCGCCAGCTACTCTCCTACCGTCAGACGGCTGAATGGGGCATGCGAATGATTCAAGGCTCGTTTGGCCGACTTCGCGTCCCACTTGATGTTAATGATCAGGCAGGGCGGCAGAGGCTTCTGGAGATATGCATCAGATTGAGTAATGTTAGAGCTATTTGTGTTGGTATTAACCAGATTCGTAGTGTGTACATGCCTATCTGGAAGGCATCTGAGGATGAACAGTTGTGGATGGACTTAGGCAATCTTCTTTTTAGTGATATCCGTCAACGAGATCGTGTAGCTCGTTATCACTTAATAGTACAGACTGAATAAACAAATTGATTCTTTCATTTTGAACAGATAGTAGACCAAACTACTGACTACTCTTCGTACCATTCTCTTTTGCGATATCGGATGCAAGCAGTGCTAGTGTGTCGAGGCCATTACTATGATTTGCTGAGGTGCCCGAAGGCCCCGCAATGGGTGAGAGAGGAGGATGAACATGGGGTTCAATGGCATGATAATTGAGTGTTGGGGATGTGGGTGTCCATTGAGGGGAACGACGAGAAGGAGAAGAGTGATGGGGATGGTAAGGCCGCCGTCGAGGTGGAGAATAGTGAGAATGTGAAGGGGTACGATAAGGCCGTGAATCATCAGTACGAGCATGCTGTTGAGGTGGAGAATAGTGAGACCATGAAGGGGTATGATAAGGCCGTGAATCATCACGTGATGACAGCATATATTTCAGCATCTCGACCTGGCTCTCAGCACGGTCAGCATGGCGAGCCTCCTGTAACAGGCGGTCGTTGAGACCTTCAATTCGCAGACGGGCCTCGCGAAGTTCAGTCTGCAAGGTGTTGATCTGGTTAATTTGAACCATCTGCGACAGTCGGCTCTCGTCACGGTCCTTCATGACTGTAGGGTTAAAGACTGATGTGAGTGAAGAGAGTGCCTCTGAGGCAGCAGTGGTGCGCGGACGTCGAAGGCCAGGTTCAAGCAAAGGATTCGCACGAAAGGCCTTGACGACAGACTTCTTTGGGCCAGTGTGCTTGGGTTTGATACTTTTCGGTTCTTCATCATCATCGGTAGAGATTTCGACAACATCTTTCACCTCAATCTCACTTTTGATGTCACTGGCCCCGTCATCCCACTCCGAGTCATCCAAGGCAATGGTGCCTGCCTTGACAGAAATGGCTGCCTCGATTTGACGAGCAAGCTCAACATAGGCAGGCAATTCCCCATCACCAGTTGGTTTTTCGATACGAGTTATCTATTAATATTTGAGTCATCAACAGTGGAACTTGAGAGAAGAAAAATAAATGTACCGCATCATACTTTGCTCGAATAGCTTTAGTCGAGCGCTCCGAAACACAATGATGTTGAGCCCATTCATTATAACTGACAGCAACAGCATCCCATGCTTTACCGCCAAGGGGGAGACGCTTGTTGATCTCCTTGAGAAGACGCTCGACTTCTTCAATAGAGTAGCCAGCGGCACCAGCCCTGCGTCCCTTTTTCGGGGCCTCGCTGCCTGCCAGATTAAGGTCAGGCTCCAGCTTGGGCTTAGCAGTCCCCTTGCCCTTGCCACCTTTCAACTTCACCTCAGTTTTCTCCTTCTTGGCAAGAGGCTTCGACACTCGTCCTGATGGCGCCGATGCATGTTTTTTGCCTTTAGCTGGAGGCGGGAGTAATGGTTGTTCCAACTCGTCATCAGACAAGGTTGGTTCTTCGTCGAATTGAGGTGTAGAGTGAGGACGGACATGAGTGGAGGTAGAATGAAGCATGGGGGTGGATTGAATTGGCGTGGGGGCAGGGTGACTCGGGTACATGGATCCAGGTGTGTATGTGCGGAGAGGCGGAAGGCTGAAACCATGGTGTGTGGGGTGGGAGTTGGGCAGTTGAGGCAGCGGACCCTGCCTAAATGAACGTGAAGCTTCGAACTGCATAGAGGTTGTCAGCACAAAAAGTAAACACGGAAATTCTCATGTAATTTGCTTACCTCTGTAGTATGGTTAAATGCCTGAGGGTGGCCATAATGCGCGAGTTCTGCATGCTCGTGTTCTCGAGCGGTTGAAATGAATGCTGATGGTGTGGACTGTGAATTATTCACATCGGAGATGCCGGAAACGGTCGAGGGGGCGCTGAAATGAGCAGATGATGACATTTTGATTAAGGAAAGTGAGTATCGAAAGGACGGTAGATGACGAGCTCGATGGAAAAGCCAAAGACAGAAGGGGATCCAGGAGACAAGGTTTTGAGACAGGGCCACCTAAATAGGAATGAATTTGCCCAAATAAGGTGTTTAGTGCGCTGAAACTGCAATTCAGATATCTGTGGAGGGGTAGCTACCCTTCCACAGATGTCAGATTTACAGAAAGATGGAGCAGCGACTGTTTGACAGGTTGAAGGCACTACCTACCAAATTTGGCTCGGCTATTCGGGTAACATGCATTTTGGACGTGGCATTATCAGGAATTTTCCTGTAAAACCTTACGGGAAGTCAACCAGTGGCTCGTCATTAGAAATCCGAAGCAGGCGGCGTCAATTTTCAGAGCGGTACATATGTTCATTTTCACTCGTTCAGTGGCAACATATTTACCCCCGCTCACTGAGTGAACATATTGTCCTTTTTTAAAAGTAGGAACAGCTACCAGTCAACAAGTAAACAACGACATGTATTTTTTCTCTCTCACCCAGTGACATATATGGACTGTCGCTTCTTCAGTGAATAAGTCATTGCTCTATGGGAGGTACCGCTTTCACTCTTGGCTTCAAAATTGTCGACGTTGAATTGTACATTTTGGTCGTGATTCGTCAAGCCTGATCATTAGTGTTTGTTTCACTTTCCCTCGAAGTTCAAGTTCGAACAATGTGAGAGTCTGTCCCCAATCACAAACTTGAGTAGACCAGTCATGAAGACTCCTTTCCTCTATAAGGTCAAACATGACCATGTGATGATCGATGGCAGAATTATGCCGATTGGTGTGATTATTCACTATATAATGTTATTTAAGTCCTTCTATTTTCTTCACCGGTTCACTGATGAATGTAAAGCGGATGGCTCACTGAATGTTCGCCATGATCGCATAGTTCATTCCAGCACATGCCGAGCTCTCCGATGAGCTCTATGCAGCACCTGAGGCAATTCTGCTCTTGTTGAGCAAGTTTTACCTCCTTCCCATCAAGACTTCTTCTCTCCTAGTATCGGTACCCGTGTCTCTCGTCATCGCATCCCGGTCATCGTTACAGGTGTCAAATCGATGCTCCAATGCCGCTGGAGTATGTCGCGACATCCTTGCAGACATCCCTGAATGCACTAGATGCGTTAGGAAATCCTATTCTCATACCTGGTTCCCAAGAGTGTTTCGACTTTGCTGCATCACAACCTGCGCTCACTGAAGTCAAGTTCAGGAGAACGATCGATCGCGATGGATCATCCATAATCTCATAACGGCCGGATATCAAATATGATACTGATTATAACGTCAGTGCTGGATGAAGGATGGTGAATCGGGATTGGGATATATGTTACAAAGGAAGGTTGAATTTCGGTTCAAATTTTTGTTGTAGTGATATGGGCTTTGGGGCCGCCGTTGGCAAACCGTCATCTGCTTTATAGCACGTTACCATGCATTGCAATTTGAAAATGATTGCCCCATCTTGAAACTAGCTGGATTTGAGTTGACTGCGGGACGAATACCGCCACGCTTACATCACTGAAAACTGGAAAACATGATATGACAATACTCACCTTATAAGTTGGGCGATGTCTGATTTCCCCTTATATGCCTATGTCGTGGTGTATATAGCACCGGCTTGAATTCGTGATGTGTTACCTATTTTCTCTTTTGCCTTTTGTTTTGACGAATCAATGTAAACCCAAATCGACCGCCAATCTGGTGTTCTAGGTTTTACATTGCACATCTACGATACGGGTCACATGATTGCGGGTTGGTCTGTTGCTTCATCTAGCTTCTTGTTGATAAACCAATATAACCCAATGTCAGATTCCAAGCTAGTTTTCTAGCATGTACAATTTGAACAATACTGCAGACCTAGGCGAAAAAAAACACGATACCGTGGCAAAGTTTTTCGCCGACGGCGCACTGATTCTCACATTTGCCTCGCTCTCCCCTTGGGCTGCTTTCAAGTTGGTGTCACGGTTCAACATTCGAACGTTCAGCAGTGAGTACCTCGTGCCTATTGCAAAGTATCTCAGTGCAGGTACTAACATTATGGTCTGTCCGACGTCCAAACTGGACCGTTTTAATTCTCCGTTGTCTTCAACTGACACCGAAGCTTACAGCCTTACCCGGCTCCGATCCTGCTCCATTCCTCTTTTTCTATCTCGAAACACTTTGACAAACCGGATCTCAAGACAAATGAGGCACTTCCTTGGCGGAGGTCAAGACCTCAGTCACCGCTCGTCGAGCATATATTCTGGTCATTGATAAGTAAGTTTCGATTTTACTTATAATCCCCACTATCGCCTACTCTGCCTCAATCACTGGTTAACGCTACTTACTTTAAGATTCTCGAGTCTCTGTCCAGAGAGTCGTGCCGTATGGTATTGCAACAAGATATATCCCGAACCCGATCCCATGGCCAACCTATAATCCGAGGTCGCAAACTGGATTTTATGGCGAGATTCAAGCCGGTCGCATTCTCTAGTACCGCTAGATTCAATCCTGGGCCACCGAGCTCAATCCTATGCCGCCAAACTCGATCCTGTACCACTGCACTTTATCCGAGTTCATGATGGGCCTGGCGCGAATCCCTGTTTATGGAAGTAGTGGCATCGAGCTACCACTGTCTTATTTTCGTTGGACTGTAAGACGCTCTCAGTATCTGTTGTTGTCATTGTTCAAGTTCTTGCAGATATGTTAAGTGAGATTGGAGTAGAGTACATGTATTGTACCAAGTGTTTCTGTATAACTCGTATACTATCCAATATGATTTCCTAGCTAATCAAACATAAAACTCGTGATATCATAATACCAACATTTGAAGCAACTGTATGATGGCAGAGATGGCAAGAAATTATATTTTTGTAACTTATTGGACAGGAGAGCCACTGCGCTAGAAATTGTACATGAGAAACACCTTGATGAACATGTTTCATCACTTCAAAACAATTGTCACAACATGATTCGAGATAATCATTGGTCATGGGGGATAGCGTTCTATACACGTATATGCCTATATATCTCGCGGTGTCATATTTTAGTCGAATATGGTTATTATCGACATGATAATGTGTATATAATGGTTGATAAGGAACGTAGGTTTTCAGTGATGTAGTACAGAACGTTCACCTAGTATCGATGAGGTGGGATGAAGGCTTGGAGTGGTCACTTCCAGAGCACAACGATGAAGTAGACACGACTGACACCAAACCGCCGAAGATGTGCGCTTAGATGTCTTTAACAACGTTGTAGTTTGTGTTTAAATATCGTAAATATACAAGCTCACGCAACGGATGCAACAAGCGACAATCATAGTAACGAGATACGAGGGAACGAGTTCGAGTGCAGTTAAAAGCAAAAACAAAACCGACCGCTTCCATGTTGTCCGGCGTTGGCAATCCCTGGGCGTGAGTTTGGACTGGGGGAAGGAGGAGGGACATAGTCTTCGTCGCGTATTAAGTCGTCGTCTTCGCCAGGAGCACCCGCTGCAGCGTACCGCTATACAAAGGATACATGAGATTTAGAATGCGACATGTAAAATAAGACGAGCATACCAGTTTACCCGGCGCGAGAGGAACACCGATGGTAGGGGGCGATTTGTGATATGTCTGAAGGGGCCACAGTCGATGTAAGCGAGATGGGAGTGTTGGGGAAGTGTTGATGGCGGAGGATTGGGAAGTGGGTGGTGCCGGTGGTTGAGACTGGAAGAATGTAAGTCAAATATGAAATAATGGCAGTCCCACTCACTATATGAGAACGAGGTAATGGGGATGTAGCTGGGAACTGCAAAGGAACTATTAAGAGAACGGCAAAACAAATTGGCCAAACAAACATACATCTAGGAGATTACGAGGCTCGACGTGAACCGCGTTCGTACGAGACGAGAAGGGAAGGAGCTTGCGTAGAAAGCGAGGGAAAGCATGTGGGTCACTTGTTGGCAAAGGTTGAGGGATGGGAGACCTGACCGGTGTTATCACTGGTTTACGGCGCACGGTACGACGTGTTGCATCGGTCTATAACGAAGAATGGAGTGGTGTAGATGGAGGAAAGGGCAGAATCACGTACACTGAGTATATCAGGATGCGCAGATTTGTTGGTCTGTAAAAAGATGAACATATAAATGTTGGATGGATGCGGGAACACATACACTCTCGATACTAGCAAGGATGTTGGCTGGGATGTCATATATGTAGATATTTGCATCATCTAAGCGCGTGTAAGCCAGTTGGCGTGAATTGGGCGAGAGGAGGAGGGTGCGGGGAGATTCGACGGAGTCGAATGAAGCGAGGAGCTGGCGGGACTCGAATGCCCATAGCTTGATGGTGTCGTCGTACGAAAAGCTGGCGAGAAGACTACAATCGGATGAGAGTGCTAGACTATTAAGGGAGGAAGAGTGTTTGAAAGGAGCACCGACAGTCTTAAGCGTCAATGCATCAAACTCATAGATCATCGGGTCGCCATCAACCTTGAAGTTGAATGCGGCTACAATGGATTTGTCTGTTGTTGTCCAGAAGATCGGATGATTTAACCCCTCCATGCTGCGAGTAGATTTTTGTACATCCAATTTCTGTGTTTGAACATCCCACACCTCCAGATGACGTTCATTCAATTCATAAGACGACAACGCCAATTTGCGAGAGTCTCCCGAGAATCGAGGTGCTCGAATCAATTCATCGCCGGATTTTAATGGACCAGCCACAAGTTCGCCCGTGTCCAAGTTCCATACTAGCAGTTTTCGAGGTGACGCACCCGCTAGAAGTGTGCTGTCCGCGGAGATATCGATGCACTCGATCCAAGAGTCATAAAATGTTCTCACGTTCCCCGTCTCAACCTCGCTGACTTTGATGCCCTCATGACTAGCAATGACAACCCATCGCCCATTTCTTGATACCCCCACTGCTTCCACATTCTCGCAGACCTCCCGATCCTTTTCGATCTCTTTACCCTTCCGCAGGTCCCATCGCCGAATCGTCTTGTCGCCTGATCCGCTGATCATTTGCTTGCCGTCGGGAAAGTAGGAAATGCATGAAACGTCTTTGTACTCGTCATCGTCTTCTTCATCATCCGGCAAGGAACTTTTCCATGGTTTGTGTCCCTCCAAGGTCATGACTGGTGCCAGAATAGACCCCCCCACCGTTGCAACCGGCTGTGTCGAGCTGGATGCCATATCAGCCTTATTTGCTAGACAAGTTGGCAAGTATGTTTGTTGTGTTCGGTGAGTTCTCCTCGTGTCCTGTAAGGCTGGGCTTGATATTGAATGACTTCTAATTCGAGTGCCGCAATTTGCCTGCTTGAGCCAGCCATCAGTTCATCCATGTGTGATGCTCTTGTGTGTTTTCATCTTACCAGGGTGTTAGCAAGGACCAAGAGCGACGATAGGCATATAGGCGCGAGTCCCACCTCTATATATATTTATATCTTTCTGACAGCTGTACAGTGCATTGCACAGCATGTCCTTTTCACTTCTCATCCACAGCATGTAATCCTATGAGGTGACTTCGAGCGGCGCCCGCCTGCGTGTTTCTCTGGTCGTTCTCGTGTGGTACTGCGCAGTGGATTGCCAGCGTGGAGGAAACTCAGAGCATGAAACTCGCCTTTGAGGAGAGTCCACAGTAGAACATTCAATCACAATCCATGAGCTAGAAATTGAAGGTCACAGTCTTGCTCTGAAACGACGAAGAGCTGGTTTGAGCCCACTTGAGAGTTCGCTAAATTCAGCTTCGCGTTAGGTCACATCACATTGGGGTTGTCAATATTTAGGATAGGTTTACACGTTGTACGAAATGTGAAGAAAATATTTGAAGTTTGAATTGACATAAAGAGGGACATATAACTTCAAAATTAATCATTGTTTTGCGCGACAATCAAGATATGAAATATCCACGGCCATGTTGTCACTGTCTATGTTCTCTTGCCTCAAAGGTTGATGAAGGCAATCATACATCAGGAAATCAACCGGAAGTTGATATGAGCAGATACAATTGGTAATCAAACAAAACTATTATGTGATATTTTTTAACCTTAAATATTATTATCATGGTATCTCACATATCTTCCATATGGTATGACTATGCCAGAAACACATCACCTTGATGCATATCTTGGAAGCACCCAACACTATGATATTAGCTTTAGATATTATTATCGTGGTGTCTCACATATCTTCCATATGGTATGACTATACCAGAAACACTTCACCTTGATGCATATCTTGGAAGAATCCAACACTATGATACTAGTTTTGGATATTATTATCGTTACGTCTCACATATCTTTTGTATGGTATGACTATCCAGAAACACATCACCTTGATGTGTGTCTTAGAAGTATTCAACAGTGTGATACCAGCTTTAAATATGATTATTGTGGTGTCCCACATATCTAACTTATGATATGACTGTGCCAGAAAAATTTCACCTTGATATGTGCCTTGTAAGCAGTTAACAGTGAGATAACCAACCCGCCCATGTGCTGTAATTGAATGGCTGCTGACCATCACATTTTCAGTAGACTTATATCGCATTGTGAAATTTTTTGCGTAATGAGATATACCCTATCTAAATTACATGGAAGCTACAAAAACTATATAGCTATATAGCTGCCTGCCTATCACCAGCGCTACTGGCTTCTACAAACATTGAACTACTGTGGATGCTAAGTAATTACAAAGCAGTACCTCACTCGAGTCGCACATAAGCTAAGTGGGACACATCAAAATCTCACATTTTATTTCACCTCTAGATTTCAGCGCTGCAAATTACAGCTCGTATAAATAAAATAAATTTTAAGAATAAGGCTCATGCAGTTCGCACTGAGATCTGAGTAAATCCGTAAGGCAAGAAATTTATAGCGAGAGACAGGATACAATAGAGTCTATACCCTATAACTATGAGGGTGCTGGGTGTAAGCGTGTCAAGTTCTACAAGTTAAACAGAGCCACAAGAAACTGGTGTCGAAACAAATGAGCAAGAATCAACCTGATGTGAATGATAAGAGGAAGCTCAGAACAAGTGGGTAAGTGTGGCTAGAATATAAATATCATCCGCCAGATGTGCTACCTATCAAAAGCGCGGCCACGAAGTAAATGTTAATTGATAGGCAAAGTTGATGAAAAGGGCAGTAAGAATAACGTACAATAAGGGCAACGTACAAAAAAAATACCTACACAGAAGTAAAAGTTATTAACATACTTCGTCTTTGAAAGGGAAACACCTACTTGTACAAACGGTGGTACAGCAACACGTGTGTCACAGAAGTCCAGAGGCACTGGAAGACAAAGACGATGTCGAGTGCCAATCATCAAACCAGTCATTGGCATGGTCAGGTGAACGTGATTTGAATGTTGTAGCGCTTCCAGCAGACATGCCATCTGCGAGAAAACAGCCACTTTAATGGAGAGAACTCGAGGCAGAAAGTTTATCATACCCACCAATAGCAATGCGTGCTATTGCTTCAGCAAACATATCAACTTCAGCCTGTGCGCGCTGCTTCTTCAAGTACATGATACGGAACTCAATCTTGAGTTCGTCCAACGTTTTGGACTCTGCTTTGAAGCTGCCGCGATTGTCGGGGTATGCTAAAGACTTGTTTGACTCTGCAACGGATGCACTCAGGTATGCACGATATGCCACATCATCAACTAAATGCTTCAAATAACCCAGTAGGTTTAAAATTCGATCACCGGGCTAAATAAGTCAGAACACTGCGTCCTTCATATGTAAGAAGCGCTTACCTTAAAAAGGTTTTCATGAAGATTTGGATGTTGTGGAGAATGGTGTAGCGTTTGGTTGGCAGTGTTACCAACTTCTGCGGTGTGGTGCAAATGCGATGACGCCAGAAGTGACGCCTTGCGGCATGCGGAAAGCCATGCCATGCATTTGTACTGAGTAGCTGGGAAGCAGTCGAAATTGGCCGAGCTGAGTGCTTGGCATGATTCCACATAGACAGCATCCACGGGCAGCATCTTTGGAGCAAGACACGATGTAGCTAGAAATAAATTTGATGTTTTTGCGTACAGCGGCCCATTAAACAGAATGACTTACGTGAATCAATTGAACTAGTCGTAGTGTTCAGCATTTCGCACAAGTTGGCCATAGCTTTACTAAACAATGAAACTTCCATTTGCGCTCTATACATTCTCTCCTCCATCAAGCATCGCCCTCTTTGCACTGGGAGGACCGTCATAATGTCTTCTTGCTGGAGTTGTGTTTCCATCGCGATCTCCACAAGGCTCATGTCAATGAGGGATATAAGGTCATGCGGATCAACCGATCCAAACAGCACGGAAGCTGCAATAAGTAGGGAGTCTGGGAGCTGAAGGTAAGGTTATGAGAGACCAATACTCAAATCAAGTAAGCACACTTACAATTTCGGTTCCTTGTTTCAGGAGCCAAGTTCGTAGGGCATTCTCCATGTGTTCGATTTCAAGGAGGGTGTTCGAAGATGACTGGAAAATAGAAAGAAAATCTGAAGTGATATTTGACATGTTGAAAGTTCGTAAGGGAGCAAAAGGCTCAAGGGATATTCACACGATGGTCAAATACTTATACATCGTATTATAACGGGTAGTTGGTAGGCGATAGTGCACTTCGACCTTGTCCTAGTTTGGACACGATGGCGCACTATGATGGCGTCCGTCAGGGCGATCAAACCAACATACAAAATTACATAATCACCTATGTCAAAATTGATAGGGGGAAATCGTTTATTGCTGTACAAAGAGCTACTGACATATCAAAAGCGTATGCGAAAAAAAAACAAGTTGTGCAAAGGGGGGGAGGGGGGTAGGCATGACAACTAAGTATATCAAAAGCGCATGTGAAAAATCAAGTTGTGCAAAAGGGGGGGGGGGGGGTGCAATTATTCCATAATTCACAAACATGGCATATTCATTTTCATAAGCAGATGCATCGCAATCTAAACCGCCTGCAAGAAAAGCACCATTCGTGACTAAGTTTCTTCACCATCCCTATGGTAGATGTCAATGTACCTTCCGTCCCGCAGCATTCACCTCGGGCGGCTTCCCCGACAAAACAAGATTAAACTGCGTCTTCACACCATCCTTGTTGCCCGATCGCGCTAGCAGCCGCCCGTACTCGAAATCTACAAGAAAGTCGGCAAATTCTCAACGAACGACAGAATAAACCCGACTCACGTGCGTAATATACGACATAGTGGTCTAGCTCGATGTTAGGTCCGTGCTCAAAGACAGCGCGGAACGCGCGCTCCGAGTATGTGCGTGCGTTCTCTGGTGAGCAAGGGATCTTTTCCTCAGGCTCAAGTTCTGTGTCAGGGTCCTGTAACAAGAGGGACGTGCGTCAGCGAGGATAGAACAACAGAAACGCCACCACGAAAAAGTTAAACGCACGGGATACGCCACAAATCGCCAACACACGCCCTCCAAGAAACGCGCAAGACAGACATCATCCCAATACCCACTCCGCGACTCCAACTTCTTATCCTTGCCTTTCTTTACCCCGTTCGCAGTGGCACCCCCCTCACTCCCTCCAGACCCAGACAAAACCAGACCATCGCCCTCCGACGAAAGCACCAACCCCAACCCCAGCTCCCCCAAAGCACCTCCAACAGCAGGAATCATCTCCCCCGCAATAACCTCCCTAGGCGCATGCGCAATCGCATGGAATACATAGGCGAGCTCTAGAGCCGGGAGGAGAAGTGTGTCGGATTGAGCAAGGTATTTACGAGCTTTGCGGGCAACAAATTTCTGTGTGTTTGGTTAGCATTAGTTTGGTAGGTGGTGAGTAGCGTGATGAAAGGGGAGAGCAAGCATCTAAGAAGAAAGTAAAAACTTACCTCGACAGGAATGCTCTTCCCTGCGATTTTCTGTCTCAGCTCCTGGACGCGTTCCATGAGCTTCTTTGCTTCTGCGTGTTCACCGAGTGTGGCTAGGCACGCTGCTTCGCCATATGTGTATTTTGCTTTGGACCGCTAAATGCACCGAGATGAGGAGAAGAGAGAATCGTGAGCAAATTGACACGGACACGAAAGAAGGAAAGAGAACCCACCGTAGCCTCGCCTCCAAGTTTCCCCCACCACGATGTGCTTTCCGCGACTCTACAGAACACCGCTATTAGTATCCACGCATATATGTACAGAACTCCCGACCCAAACGAGAAACCCACCTCCAAAGCCCCAAACAAGCAACCGCACTCTCCCACCACGAGATATGGTGTAGATTCCTGTACTGTGTTTGAGCTTGGGCAGCGCGTGCGTAGTAGGTCAGGGCTTTTGAGGGTTGTGAATGGACGAGGGCAAGGCGGCTTGCGCCAGATAGGAAGAAGACGCCTGTTTGAGGTCGGTGGGGGGTTGGAGTACGGGCAGGGCATGAGGGAATGGAAGGAGAAAGAAAGAATACAACCACCCATCAGAACACACAACCCCAAAACAGAACACACGTGCACCATTTGGATATCTCTTCAAATTCCACTCCAACACTCTCGCAGCTTTGCGCACATCGACGCCTTCAAATGTGAATGCCGAGAGGACGAGATGGAAGATGAGTAGCGACATATCACAGATCGCACGTCGGACACCTTCTGCTTCTGCGAAGGGACATATCAACACGTCTTGCTCCCAACTGGCAATACCAAAACACGACCATGGGTTGGAATCACTCACCTCTCTCTCCCACCCGCCCATTCGCACCCCATCCTCCAGCCCTCTCCAACAAATCCAACCCAAACTTCCTATCACCCTTATACCCAAACAACTCCACCAGCGCGAGAGGTTTTCCGGGCATCATACTAAGCATGAGATGAGACATGCCGAGACCTAGGTATACGCCAGAGCAGGAAATGGGGATCTATGGATGGGGAGGGGATGTAAGGGTGTGTGGAGGATGACGGTGAATTGGATGGTGGAGGGTTGAGATCATGTGTAGATGTGTGTTTAAGGGAAGGAAAAGATGAAGGCGCGCCAGAAAATGAGTTAGCGCTTGCGAAGCTCGTAGTGCTAGATTGTGGTAGCGTTTCTTCGCTGTCTACTCCTGAATCTGGTGTAGAATTGGGTGTTGAAGCGGCAGCTAGTAGTTCGGGGTGGGCGATAGCAGTATGCTGCGTCGACCGTCTCAATCCATTTACCGAGTTGACGGTATATGGAGATGGTGGTGCGCATGTTGGGTCTGGGCGTTCGCGGTACTTTGGTATAAGCGAGACACGAGGGATAAAGAATGGACACGTACACCTCCCTGATAAACGCCAACCAATCGCCTGAATAGACTATCCCAAGAAGACTCTGTTGCAGTGTCAGCTAGCCCCCTGAAACGCGTATACTGCCTAAAAACATTGTCTTGCCAGCAGACGCACTTTTTGGTAGAGACTCTCTGCATACATGAGTTCAGCATGACGCTCCACGGGTGTCATACCTGCAATCCATTCTGTACCGCTGGTGCTGAGTGAGGGAATGATGTAGCCTGCGAGACGACCTGTGAGACTGCCAGGGCGTTTACGATGTGCAGAGGCGACAGCGATCCCGTGTTTAGTGTGATTGATAGCAGCCAAGAGATCCTGGAGCCCAAATTACAAATTAGCATATGAGTACTAGCAGCCGCAGCACGTACGAACCTTATCCTCAAAAGACATGAGACCCTTCACACATTGAATAAGCCCAAATCCAGTCGCAAAGTACAGTCTCCGTCTGCAATGATCTCGGTTTCTGTAATGGGAGCGATGAAGACGGAAGGACGTACTTTTCTGGATCGCTTTGCTCGCAGAATCGTTCGCTTTCGTGCATGCGAGATTGAAGGAACTCATGGAGGGCGAAGTGAAGACCCGGGATGTCGTCAAGGGCTTTTGTAAGGTCGTAGGGATTGTTTATTTGAAGAACCAGTCAAATCGAATCATTCAACTTTAGCATCATAGTAGATCTCACCAAATAACGATCCACGTTATCCGTTCCATTGCATCGTTGTTTGAGTGATCATGTATAGCATCAAGCTGAGAACAAAAACAAGATATCATCAGTTGCGTCTCAAACCGAATTATAATGAAGCACCCACAAATTCGCTCGCCATTCCAAGTGTCTCATTCAATCCTTGTACGTGTTCTCCAATTTCCATGTCTTCTCGTACAGCTTCATACAGCCCTCCCAGACTTGTCTCACTCCAGAACAATTCTGGAACGTCCAAGACATTGCTCACGAGATTGACATCACGTCTGAGCTTGAACAACTGCCTGTGAGCCTCATCGCATCACGGCGTTTAAAGTTGATGGCACCAGAGGATGCAAGCTGCCTTGGTATCGATACGGTGCTTGGGGATGAAAGCACGGAAGACGCGACAGACTCGTAGTGTGCGAGGGGCGTAGAATGGGCGAGGGCATGCGCAACGGACAACTTGAGTAGATGGGAAGGTGACTTGAAAGTTGCGTTGTTTTAGTAGAGCACACAATGCACAGTTCGAAAAAACGCACTGAAGAAATCATGATATTTGCTTGGGTACGATATAGTTGGATCATGCTAGACAGCCTCAGATGATCGACGAGGAGCGGTAGAAATTACAGGACAACGACGCACCGCAAAATGACATTCCTCGATCTCCCAGTCATCTTCTTTCATCGGTCGTTTCAAGATACCTGCATTACTGATGTCCTCATTGTGACGATCCTTAATTTGCAGGATATAACAAGCAACAGAAAATGCGGCCATGGGCTGGATGACTCGGAAATTGAGGTGAGCACGCTGCAACGCAGAACAGAAATCACCTTTCAACTCTCGTATTACGTAAGTCTGACTTCGAATCTATAGTGTTAAATCAGCTCTACCTCGTCAATCGAACGTATCTCTCTCGTGACTTAATGGATCAACTCCAAGATAACATAGGCACAAACATGGTAAGCCATTGGCAACGGTTGAGGCGTAGGGGCTGACAAACTCATCTGGAACAGATTCAGCAAACTTCAGATGGAAACGTGGTTGACAATGTATGTGGTAGACGTACCTTACAGATGCCCATCAAGTACATGGAGGTTGACGATGTGGGGCGGTAGGTGCAGCAACAGGGTGGAGCACCACAGCCTGGATTCATGATCACGACGTCCGCGATGGTGAGCATTAGATTATTGTTAGTTACTCTGTATTGTTAACTGCAAGATGTACTTACCAGGCTCTCTGGGACTATGCGCAGATGGTCGTGCAAGATGAGCAAGAGCATGCGCAGACCCATCCACATGCAGCACAGTCCTCCCCGCCCTCCCATACCAATGTCGCGTCGCGACAGATGCATACTGACACTCATACTCGAGGAAAAAAGAGACAATTTGAAGCAGCTGTGGAAAGAGTTGAGCGAGATTGAGCTCCTCTTGGGATTGGAGTTTGTTTGAAAAGGATGTTGTTGGGATCAGTGGTGTGTGTTTCGTATGTCGTTTAGCGTGTCTTGAATTCGAATGTAAACGTGTCCTGTTTGCGTAGAGTGTTTTGTCTGTCGTTTAGCGTTTCTTGATTTCGAAATATATTCGTATCCTGTGTGCGTTTGAGAGTTACGAACTTGCTTGCAACTCGTATGCTTGACAGACAAAAACACACAGCTGAGGGTGAGTCTTAGTCTCTTAAACTACCTCAAATACGTCTGTAATTCAATGGATACCAAACATTGCTTTGTAAAACAGGACTGATATAAATGACATACAAACAAGACATTGCAGTGTATCTTAATTATCACTTCGGCCAAGTCGATTGACATCAGTGGCACTATTTGCAGTAGTCAGTAGTGCGGAATTCACATTGTGTATGAACTTACACAATGTGGCATAGATCAGGACAAGGTCGCTATGAGCGCCGGGTGACCCACGTCGTTGTGCTCTGCAACTGAGGATAGCAGCCGTCTCGCAGAGCTGTTCGTACACAGTAGCTGGGGTTGGATACTGTACAAGTAAGTCAACAGGGACATTGGTTAAGATCGAGTATTTCTGTAGAAGGGCGCTGTAGCACTTAAAAGAAATTCAAATAGATTAAAAAACCAGAGTGAAAAGAGACCTACAGAAGACCCCAACAGAGACATGGTTGCTGTAGGGCGGATGATCGACGTCTTTGAAATCCGCTGGATTGAGATCGGCCAACACGAGTGGAGCACCATGAGTTGTACTGGGACGGAAAACAATGTGCCACATGATCTCCTTGGCGATTTGCTGGCAAAGGAACCACTGCAAAACCGTTATCCTGCAGGGTGAAGTAAGAGAGACAACTGATAAAAGTGCGAAACACTCACTCTGATCGGAAGAAGATGTGACTTTGGTCTGATGAACTGCTTGAGCAGATCATGGACCGTCTCGACCAACAAAACACCCGCAGCCACATCGTCGAGGCCAAAACCTCCGTGAGAGTGGCCGATCGAGCTGAACTGCCAAGCGCTTGATATCGTATATGAACTCTGACAGCGATGGGTTGGCCTATTCTGGGATGAGACATGCAAATCAAAGCAAAAATGCTACAGTACGAGTGCCAACACGTTTTCAGTAGTCATTTTGTCCTTGCTGATAGACGATTTGACTAGAAGGAGGTCAGAATTTCCAGTAGGTATCAAAGGAATTGAGCTCTCACTGTCTTCCAATTCACTAGCACTGATGTTAGCCCGCGAGAGAGCCTGAGGCCAGACATCTTCAATTGCCCTTGCCCTCCGTTGAGAATTGAGTAGGAAGGGATTCTCGATGTGGCCGAGGCAAACTGCGACTCGTAGTAGGGCCCGGAGATACGCAAGAGCCTTTTTCCAATTATCGGCGTCTTTGATCACTCTTTTCAGTCCTCCTTCAGATTTAACCTTGTCCTTTTTGGCCGCCTTTCCCTTTCGTCGCGCGGTGCGGGATGATTTGGGACCTACCTGGGAAGTACGAGCGCCGGTGGATGCATTGTCCATCATGCTGGCCGAGTATGTGACCCATGAATAGATGGTCGATGATGATGACGGGGCTGTTTGAGTGCTGGTTGCAGCTCCGGATGTTACATGCTGGTCGTGGTGCGCGCCTGTCACGAATTCGGCCTCGTTTGAAGTGCTAGTCTGTGTTACTTTCGCTCGACAACGTAGAGGAGGAAGGGAGGATTGCAGGGCTGCCACTGTTGCACAAATCGTACATGGAACCTAGATTAGTGAAGTCAGACCAAGGGTGATAGCCGGTGGGATGGCGTGCGATATGAACAACTGGTGGTAGAGTTGACAGAATTAACCTATATATAATGTCACGCGAGAGATATATGAAAATGAGAGGCAGACTTACCAAGTCGTATACGACATAAAAGCGATTGTCGGGGCCCATCTTGGTAGATTTGGCAGGGAAGTTCAACCATTCAATCGCAGGTTGAAGCTAGATGGCTGCTCAGTGAACAAGTAGACACAGTAAATGTTTGACTTACGGAATTACCATATACCGGGACTTCCTTGCTTTGTTCTGTTTCGAAGGCCGAAAAATGGACTGATTGAAGTTGAAACGTAACCATACAGAGAAATTTGTGTTCTCAGCTAGGACGAGTGAGTATATAGCCCTCCCGCAAAATCAACCACGTACATCGTCGTGCAGCGTTAGGCGACACTGGGTCCAGAATAAGTAACACGTTAATGCTTTGGAAATATGGGTACTTGCATATAGAGGGTACAACGTCGGCTTAAGTCCCAAAGCCAGATAACCGATGAAATCGATATCATCCACAGTCAATGAAGCTGCCCTAGAATAACCCAGTAAGTTGGGTGAACTGAGCTTAAAAGGTCACAAGATACACACAGAAATAGGTATGAGGCCGAGGGTATCAGTATATGAAAGAGTCGAACAGTAACGGTTCGCCCATATGATGATTGTGAGAGACGCTGGAGGAGGAAGCCATTGTACCTGCAACAATGGCAAAAAAATCATTTAAGTATGTAAAATAGCCTTTGGTGCTCTGATTTCGGCACTAGACTAAGCGACATACACTGGCACCATCACAAAATACATCCTGGCGTCAATAACTATCGCACTACTAATGAATTTCAAATACATACCTTGTTAAAATTTGAACACTCAATTTAACTGAGAGACTTCGGCGCCATCGGATGCTCATAATGGCCATCCACGCAGCGCTGGACTGCCATCAGATGCCCAAAGTAGCCTTTGGTGCAGCATTGCACGCCATTAGATGCCTGAAGTAGCCCAGACACAAACATTATTACGTGCATGAATGTAATGTGATCTAGTTCTCGTAATCTAATGCTACTTCGTTTTCGTACATCTCTTCAAACTGTTCTACCAGCGATTCCTGACTACTTCCATACCACCGTTCACCAGGGTGATTCATCTGAGTATCGTCATTCATCATCAGTCATTGTCATTGTCATTGTCGTCATCTTCTTCCTCATCTTGCGAGCCCTTATCATCCTCCCAAGATGCAGTGTCGTCATCATCAGCCTGTCCGAACATGATACTGCGCTGCCATAGCATCTTGCTGAATTATATGCACAGCAGCGATGGTGAGAATACACATGCCCAACACCAAGTCCGAAATGGAAGCGCATGACCATGTCGCGGTCCACGAACCTGACATGTAGGGTTTGATATAATTGATGAATAGCACAATAAGACCGACTCACCGATTAACAAAGTACTCGGACCAATCGTCTTTGTCTCCCGCACTTGCGGATATACCCAATCCATCAACATGTTTTTTGTGGCAGGAGAAGCGAGGTATGATGTGACAACCCCTCAAGACATCCGCAGGATCAAGAAAATCGAGCGAGTGTTCATGTGCTAGGGGTGGAAAGGTAAGTCGGTCCAGGGTGGAAGCCTCCCAGGTAGGGCACTGATTTATGGGCTCATACCAGCGTATCCATAAGAACTCCATTCGAAGGGGAGTGTAGTCGATCATGCCGGTTCCGATAAAAATCACATTCACGTGAAATATACCTAGTACCTTCGCGTATATATATTTGTGCCCCGTGCTCTGTGTGTCGGAGCGGAGAACCATAACGTTACAATGGGAAGTGTTTGGGTTTATCACATCTTGAGATCTGCGAACATCATAGGTTGTGTAGTTGAACCTTGCGATATTGTGCCGATACATCCGGTCGTCCTTGATGATGATCGTATCGATGTTGTGTTCATTGATGTAGCCCGGAGAATCTCTCGATGTATTGATGCGACGCAATAGATGACTCTTCAGTTTCGGAAGAAAATTCTGAGAGCGTGTTAAAAAATTCTCGACGGTTCATCATTGTACTTACTATGATGGCAGGATCACCTTTGTAGCTGCGCAGGTACGATCCTATGTGTAGATGATACTTTTGGGTCAGGCCAATGTGGTGGTGAGCTTCAGGACGTGTCGCCAACTCGGAGATTTCGATATGGGGACGATGAACAGTCCTGTCCCCGATACGGCGAATACGAGCTTGATGGCATTCGATTCGAGTAAGCTGTTTCACAAATGTTTTGCAATCGGTACGTAGATATCTGGCTTTGGGAGAATGATGTTCGAGTTCTCCCTGAAGAGGTCAATCAGTTAAGCAAATAACTAAACAGATAAAGACATACCGGTTCAGTACTATAGGAGTCAGACGTGCCATAACGACGTATCGTAGACACGTAGTCTCCTAACGCATGAAACTTATACGTTTGAAAGTTAAAAGTCTTCATGCGCTGCACACTCTGAACAGATCTCCCCGACTCTTCCTCCTGTCCTTGCGCTGCGAGGCCAGACCTTTGTTTTCCCTTTCCTTTATGCACTGTTGCCTGCTTCCCCGCTTTCCTTGCAAGGCATCGGGCGCAAGCTTCCGCCTCCTTACACAATTCTCGGGTCTGATACACATCACAAACTGTAGCTTTGAATTTACGAAATTGTTGCGCAAGCGCCGATGTTACTTCGTCCATGATCTCGAGAGTGAAATCAGAATGCATCTGAAGCTTTGCTAGCCCATGCCAATGAGCCATAGCAAATAGCAACTTCAGCACAGTTCCGTTGTGAGGTTCGGGGAGAAGGCCATCAAACACAGGAATAGAACACTGTGCACATCATCATTAGCCTATCTGATATCAATATGCGCTGGACTCATACCTGCAGGAGATCCTCAAAGTTTCGAGCAGCCATACACGTCATTTCGGAAGCATTAGCTGAAAACTTTCGAATGGTAGCTGCACCGAACGTAGGGATTTGCCTATATCTGAAGGTTGAGGTCAGCTGGATGGAGCAAGCAACACGGAATATGATATCATACCTCTTGTCTAATTGATCAATCAAACCCTTGTCCTGTGCTGAAAGGATTCGCAATAGGTGGATGAACAACATCTTCCATACGCCGATTTCAAACTCGTGGAGAAGATCTACCACCAGAGCGCAAAAAATATTGAACCCCAATTCGCCGAGCTTATCTATGAAAGCGTTCTGAGGGATTATTAGCGCTTGTCAGTAATTTGAGATTAAGTCTCACTGAGGTGGGTACCCAGGACTGTGCCTTCAAGATGTTTTCCACCGCCGCGCTGCTAACTGCATAGTTCTTCTCGTAAATCAACTTACGTGCAGTGCTGATCAAAGTCTCTCTGCTTTGAGCATTGCGTGCCAGGGTCTGGCGTTCCCGCCTATCCTGAGGCCTTCCCATGTTCTGCACCCGATCCTTTGGAATGAGGCAGCGAGGGCATGGGCACCCTCCTAAATTTCTAACCGTAGCTATAAGTACTCTGATGAAGTCAGATCAACACTACTGAACCAAGGACGAATTACGCACTTCTCAGGGTAATCGGCAGAGTATGTCAGAATTCGAGGATAAAATCTGCGCGTGATGCCATCGCAACAGTGAACAACTATTCCGTGCGCGTAAGCATCTACAAACTCATCATCCAATAAGATATTCCGTTGCTCCTGGAATAATTCTCGATGGCAGTGAGTGGCGCTCTTGCTGGCCCCACCAGCAAAATCTTTGAATGATTTGGGAAGCTACAAGTGTCGAATTAGGGAAACATCAAAGCCCACAATATTAGGGGGCTTACCGTCTCAAAGTAAGCAATGTGATTGCTCAAGTTACATGACGGCTTACACCGTCGATATTTAGACTCGTTAGCGAAGTACATGTATGTGGGCCAACACTTGGCATTCCAAAACGAAGTAAGTTGCGTTGCATCGGACCAAAACATCAGGCCCGCTACTACTCGAGGGAGGTCACAGCCTGGTTCCCCCAGTAATTTTTGCAGTTGACTGTGGGCCTCAAGGAAAGCAGGAGACGTGTACAGATCCCCATATATGGGAACTTCAACATCCAGGTGGGGAGGAGTCCAACGAAGTTGATATGGCTCATAATGAAAAAGTTTGTTGTCTCGAGCGTTGGCGAGCTTCTCGCGTATGACAGCAACCAGGGAACTGGTGATACAGATCGGTGGCTTGGTACGATTGAGAGCCTGGCGTGTCAGTGGTGTGCAGAAGGGAACCTCAATAGAAATCGGAGTTCTTTCCAATTGGCATCTTCGTCGACCATCGTCACCATCTTCCCATGTACTAATTTGCAAGTTGACAGTTAACTTGCTTCCAATGGGTAGAAGTCACTTCAGCAGT